>PVKE010020545.1:0-27394 GCA_004027555.1 Craseonycteris thonglongyai | reverse complement strand
TCAGCCTTTTTATAAATTAACAATCTGCATCAAGGCAACAGAGTTAGTGGGGTAGCTGTTCTCCAGTGTAAACGTGGGTAGCTTATCATTCGTGAAGTCTTCGAGGTCTGCAGGCGCCGCACAAGTTTGAGCACAAAAGGTGAGGCGATGCAATGATCAAGGACTTGAAGACGGAAAGAGATGGTGTCAAGAGGATGAGCAGCTGTTTCATTTCCTCTGATACCATCAGGACCGTCAGGCTGATGTGCAACAGGAGTGCCCAGGTTAAGTCCAACAGGAGTGCCCAGCCATCCTGGCATGCCTGTAGCCTCCATCCTGAATGCCATACTCCATGCATCTCTACTTGCAGTGATTCCTGCTGATAGGGAGGTAAGAGGCATGCAATGCTGAGGAAATGCCAAGGAGACATCTGTAATGTTCATATGAATAGTTTCCATGGCTCTGGCAAAACTGTCCTCAGATCCCATAAGTCCACCCCAGCATCAATCATTTCTCTTTGGAGACGCCCAGCATCTAGTGAGCTGGTTCGACATGACAGGCACTGATAGGACACTGAGTTCTCAGGCCACGTCCACAACCAACTAGCTCCTTTCCACTTGAGAACTTCATGCTCATGTGGTTATAAGCAGCTGTCAGACTGGGTTTTCCACTGGTTATAAATTAATGATTTAATTGGTTTTATGTCCAGTCGAATGTGGAGAATGGGCCAAGGGATAGATCCCAGTGGGATTTCAGAAAAGCATTTTATTTTACTCTCTCACAGCATCTCAGAAGTTACAGTAAAATAAAATGCAGACGTCCTTTCTCCCCAGAACCTGCCTGTGTCTCAGAGTAATAAACTTTCCATTTCAGTGGTGAAATAAAGCTATTTGTCAGTTCCAATGTCAAGATTGAATGCAATTCGAATTCTCCAGCCATTTATTTCAACAATTCTCTATGCTACAGCTGAAATAACTTAACATAAGAAATAGCTGTTCACTCAATGTAAAACCTGCAAACCTGCTTCCACAAGGCATATTTCTAAAAAAATAATGAATCTGAAAGGGCTGTTGGGTGAGACACTCCATCCATCTTGGTGCAATAGAAATGCCCACGTCCACTGGAGCGCTTTCTCCCACCATCCCAGGCTCAGGAGAAACACCCCAGTGGGCCAATCTCTTCACTTCCCTCTTCATTACCATCATTATAATTGCTGCTGTCTCCTCATAAACATTCACGATTCATCATCTTTCCTCTTTAAACCTGATGTGTTGATGACACCCAAATGGCCCTGAATGTGAAAACTTCAATGACTGAGAGAGACATCGAGAAAAATTAGAAATAATAAAATTTTTCATGTCACCCCTGACAAGTCCCTGTTGCAGATAGCTACAGAAGACAAATGTTAGCTGCAACTTGTAGCAGAACGGGGCTTTGTGTGGATGATGGAGAGGAGAGGAGACTCCCAGGAATCCTGTTGACAGCCAGCGTGTGCCTTGTTTGTTCCTTGCCTGTTCTGGGGTTGAACACCAAACCTGCCTGTTTAGAAGGATTTTTACTTCTTCACCAAAGCACACCCTCCTGCATCTCTTCCCCTCCAACTCACCACCTTAACAAGGGAGAGTCTGAAAACGTCAAGAGTACCAAGAGCCTGGAAAGTGTTGCCCAGTGGAAAAGCAAATGGTTCAGCTTCCCACTAAAAGTAATAGCAAATATTTATACAGGGTATGGCAGAAGTAACGCTCCTTTTTTAGGCGTTGGTAACCTTAAGAAAAGGCGTTACTTCTGCTGGACCCCGTATATTATTACATAGCATTTACTATGTACCAGATTCTGGGGAATTTTACAGCTCTTAACATGCTTGGCTCTCAGAACTATCCTAGGTAGTAAATGTTATCAATATCCCTGTATGAAAAGACTGAGGTTTGGTGGCGGGCCACAGGCACAGAGTGTTCAAGCCATGACACTGAAATTAGATCACAGGTACCCGATCCAGAGCCTGAGCTCTTCACCAGCCCACTGTCCCCTCAAAACTGCATGTGACCAAGAGTTCCTGAGAAATGGGTGTTTCTGGCAATGATTTCAGTGAGATTCTGCCTAAAGGTAGAAGACAAAAAAAGATCACAATTCTTATTTCAGCTTCAGTTAGGCCTAGAGAAGTTTAAAGATGTTTCCCAAATACTGCAGAAGATCAAAAGACCAGTCCTTCTTTTTCTAGTATGCTTGTATTCTTTATTTAGGCCAACCAGACAGGCCATTTTAAATGGGCAGAAAACAACGGTACTGTCTCATTTCAAATGGTATGTATGGTCAGCCTAGTCTTACTGAGCTAAATTCAAGGTGTCAGTAGGTTGACCACACATACCCTTTGAAACAGTACAGTACCATTGTTTTTGCATTTAAAACAGTACATCTGGCCAGCCTATCTTTAGCCCCCTTTGGGTAAAATTAGGGGAGGAATGAGAGGGACCAAAGGAGAAGGTTAAAGGCCAACACATAGAAAATAAGTCAGATAGGGAGGCATCATGCATGTTAGGAAGACAGAGAGGAGGAAAGTCTCTGCAAGAGAGAATTCATGCAGGGAAATATAAGGAGATGTAGTTTGGTAGAAAGAAGAACCAGAACAAGACACCGTATTTTTCCATGTAGAAGACCATACTTTTGTTTAAAATTGTTAGACCAAAAATTAGAAGTCATCTTATACATGGGAGTAACCAGTGTATTGATTTCTTAATGCTAGGTTAGAAAAGTAGGGGTCATATTATACATAGGGGCATCTTATACGTGAAAAAAATATGGTACTTGGGGCCCTGTGCATCAAAGTAAAGAGTGAAACAAGGCTTATCTAAGGGACCAGTGGGATGAGCAGAAGGAATGGACAAGAACAACAACAAAGCTATGTTCAGTCCTCCTTTCCTGACACTCTGGAACTGTCCTACCAAGGCCCTGGCACTTTGCTCTCAGAGACCTTGTCACTTCTTCTCCTTCTCAGAGAAACCCAGAAGATACCCCCTACATCTCCAGGCTCCCCTCTTTCAAGCCTAGGAGGCTCATTAAAGAAACTTCCCACAGCTGTTTGGCTGGGCTCAGCCAGTGCCAGAATAAAGACCCAGAAAAGAGCCAGGCTCCTCAGCCTCTTGTCTGTGTGTCATGGAAGACTCTTGTCCTTCACAAAGAATTTATTTCTGTGGGTCCTCTCTCACCTCCCAAGGAACCCCAAGTCTAAACGTTGGGCATATTCACAAGTCTGTTTCTCTGTCTCTGTCTTTCTTATACACACACACACACAGACATACACACACACACACACACACACACACACACACACACCCCTTTAGTTTCAAGGGAAGTCTTTTATCCATTGAGTGATAAGTTAATAGACTGCTAAGGAGAAATAGACATTTCAACTCTGTGCTAAATCTACCAATTTCTGTACATCAAATCCCTTTTCAGTGGTTATCAGTTGCCACAAAAGTTTAGAGCAGCAGTGTCCAAAGTTTTGACTTCCCAGGGCCACAGTGGAAGAAGAATTTTCTTGGGACACACATAAAATACACTAACACTAATGACAGCTCATGAACTAAAAAAAAAAAAAAAAAATCACAAAACAAATTCTCTAGTGTTCTAAGAAAATTTATGAATTTGTGTTGGGCCGTATTCAAAGCTGTCCTGGACCACAGGCTGGACATGCCTGCTCTAGAATAATGTGAGAGAGAAAGAAGGGTCCTCATTGTCACTCTCATTCACTCAGAATTGTGGCCATTTATAATTTGGCCAGGTAAAGAAAGAAAGAGTGAGTGGGATGAGGCAAAAAGTTTGGGTGAGTGTGAGGGAATGACATTCTTTTTTGTTTATCCACACTGAAGGGATGGGGAAATTATGGGCATACCACTACCTGTCAAAGCCAAAGACAATAATGACAATTGAATATAACATTAACCTAAATCCTCAATTAATCATATTTATTTTTCTTTTCTCCACTTTTGGCATATAAAGGCAAATAGATTTCAGATTGATATCAGAGATAGTTTTTAAAATTCATGTCAAGACATTGAGAGATAAGCCATAGAATGGAAGAAAATGTTTCCAAAGATATATCTGATAAAGGACTGCTATTTAAAATGCACAAAGAACTCATAAAACTCAACAATAAGAAAATGAGTAGCCCAATAAAAATGAGCAAAGACCTGAACAGATATATCCCTAAAGATGAAAACTAATGCAATGGCAAGATGTTCTGCATCATATATCATCAAGGAAATGCAAATTAAAACAATAGTGAAATACCATCATATGACTATTACAATGGCCAAACTCCAGAACACTGACAATATCGAATGTTGGCCAAGATGTGGAGCAACAGGATCGCTTGTTCATTGCTGGTGGGAATGCAAAATGGTATTGCCGCTTTGAAAGACAGTGTGAAAGTTTCTTACAAAAATAAACATACTTTTACCATACTATCCAGCAATAGATTCCCTTGCTACTACACAGATGTTTATTACAGTTTTACTCATAATTGCCAAAATTTGAAAGCAACCAGGATATCCTTTTGTAGGTGAATGGATGAATAAACTGTGGTACATTCAGACAATAAAGTATTATTTGGTGCTAAAAATACATGAGCTATCAAGCCATGAAAAGCACATAGGAAACAACTATTACTAAGTGAAAGTAGCCAGTCTGAACATACTCTATGACTCCAACTATATGACATTCTGGAAAATGCAAACTAGGGAGACAATGAAAAGATCAGTGGTTGCCAATGGGGGATGAATGGGTACTACCCAGAGGATTTAGAAGTCACTGAAACACATCTATATGATAATGTTATATAATGGTGGATCCATGTCATTTTACATGTGTCAAAACTCATAAATACCACGACACCAAGAATCAATGATAATGTAAACTCTGGACTTTGGGTGACAATGATGTGTCAATGTAGGTTCCTGGATTACAACAAATATTCCACTGCAGTCCAGGATATTGATAGTGGGGAAGACTGTGTATGTGCGGGGGCAGAGAGCATATGGAAATTCTCTGTACTTTCTGCTCAATTTTTCTGTAAACCTAAAACTACTCTAAAAATACTAAGTCCACTTTCTGTAGAGCTTGAATAGCAAGATCTGCAGAAAATAGAGATGATGCTTCTACAGTACTGACTCTTGAATGATTCAATTATGGAATGAAGCAGCAAAGGGTCATAATACACTGTAGAAAATTCTTCAAAAATCATTTATCTACTACTTTACTAAACAGTTACTGAGGCACTGGGCTACGCTCTGAGGGTCTAAAAATAATACAATCCTGACCCTGGCCTTGAGGAGCTCACAGTGTAGTGGGAGAGACAGACCTGAACAGTTGTACTGAAAAGTAATTGTGCCTCAATGCAGTAAATGTAAGCTGCTGTGGGAGCCCAGCCGACAGATGAAAATTAGCCAGGTTAATACACAGTGAACCACAGTTCAGTGAACCATGATCATGTGGTAACTTCATATATGCACATGCATTAAGTGACAACTCTGCTGAGCCTTGTACCAAATAACAGGAAACAACAGTGAGTCAGATGACAGAGCTCAAGTGCTCAGGAAGATTACAGTTTAAAAGCCCCAATATTAACTACTGATAAGCATGCTATTAAAGCTAAACCAGGAATCCCTTTCCAAGGAGTCCAATTAACAATAAAAAACAAAGTTTTTGTGTGCTGAAATCACAAGCTGCTAGCATGAAGAGGAACGTTAGAAGTGCTCTGTTACAGGGTTCTCAAACCTAGTTACACATTAGCACGCGCACCTCAAGGCAATCTTTCAGTAAACACCAATACCCAAGTTTCAACCAGACCAATGTAATCAGAAGATCTGGTGATTGGAAATAGGTATTGGAGTTTTGTAAATCTGCTCAAGTGATTCTGATGTGTGCTGAGGATTTAAAATGCCTACTGACCTAATCTTGTCTTCTTACTGATTACAAATCAGTGTCAAGGTTGAGGTCAAGATTACAGAGCTAGCCCATTTAACAAAATCCAAGATCCCTCATACAATTTAAGAACATCACCATTAGTAACATAACATTATTAATACCTTGTATCTATCTAATACATCCCTTCCAGTCCTGTTCCCTCAAATAGTAACAACTGTCCTAAATTTTATCATTTCCTTCTGTGTTAGTTTATGCTATATGAATGTACTATTTGTCTACATAACACACAATTTGGTGTAATATGCTTTTGAGCTCCCTGTATTTACATAATTGGTCATAGCATTTGAAAGCTGAGAGCTCAATGTAATCTTGCTGTTCTTTTTTAGAACACAAGAAGACACAAAGTTGAACTCATTGCTTATAGGGCATCTGGAAATTTTAACTTTAAAGAATAACCAAAAACCAAGGTATTTTTATTTTAACTTCCTCAAAAAGAATTTTAAAAGTGACTGGGCAGGTAGCAGGAATTAGAATCTCATGTCTTGCCTTATGTAACTGAATAAGAAATACTATGAATTTATTTTTTATTAAGATGACACCTAAAGCTGACACCTCTGAACTATTAAATCTAAACTAAGATCTACCATTCTATCTTATTTCATTTTGTAATACAAATAAATTGGTCTTTTTATTTAAGAAGAAGGAGGAGGAGGAGCAGGAGGGGGGGAGGGGGAAGGGGAGAGGAAGAAGAGGAAGAAGAGGAAGAGGAGAAAGAAGAGGAAGAAGAGGAAGAGGAAGAAGAAGAAGATGATGATGAAAAAGAAGAAGAAGAAGGTATTTACCATATGTAATCTTCGGACCTTGTTAATCAAAGGTGATCTGTGGGCCAGCAGCAGTAGTGTCACTCAAAAGCTTGTTAGAAATGCACAATCTGGAGTACTAGCCAAGTTTCACTAAATGAGAATCTTCTTTTTGCGTGCACTTTAAACGTTTAATATGCACTAAAGATTTGTTTTGTCACCACAATTTATTCAAGTTGTTGGATGTAGGGGTAGTCCTGTGAATGAGTATGGTACCTA
The DNA here is from genome assembly GCA_004027555.1 of Craseonycteris thonglongyai. Classification (NCBI taxonomy): domain Eukaryota; kingdom Metazoa; phylum Chordata; class Mammalia; order Chiroptera; family Craseonycteridae; genus Craseonycteris; species Craseonycteris thonglongyai. Next base: position 20,414 of record PVKE010020545.1, on the reverse strand, counting down.
GAATGTCCCTATTTTCTATATTACAAAAAATACTTCTATGAATAATCTTGTATGTTTCCTAGTGCACAGGTGAAGAGTTTTTGTAGGATATAGACCTAGAAGTGGGATTGATGGGACATAAGCTACATAAAAGTTCAATTTTACAATGCCAAATTATTTCATAAAGTGCTTTAAGTTTCACATACCCACTACAGTAATTAATTCACATCTCCTCTAACACTGAGTATTATCACATTTCTTGAGTTTTTTTTTTTAAGATCTATTGTTTTTGACAGAGACAGAGAGACACAGAGAGAAGGGGGAGGACCCAGAGCAGTCTCCATAGTCGCACATCATCAGTTTTCTATATGGTTTCGTTCCACACAGGTGGGCAGGGCTGAGCAGGGCAGGAACTGGGCTAGGGGCTTCATGCATGGGAGGCACGCTCCCTCAAGCCAGGGGTGGAACTGGGGGGCAAGAACTGAACTGGGAGCCTCCTGCATGAGGAACACACCCCAGTTCAGCATATGGGTCCACACAGGCTAGGGCCAGGATTCAATCCTCCATCTCCGAGGCTGCAAAGCAAGTGCTTAACTCACTGTGCCATCCCGGCTTCCACCATTTCTTGATTTTTACCTACCTAATAGTTATAAATACTGTAGTCTTAATTTAGATTTTTCTGATTGACTAATGAATTTAAAAATAATTTTAAATAATTTCTTACAATTCATATTTTCTTTTCTGTAGAATGTCATTAATTTATTTTGCCAGTTTGTTTATTGTTTTTATTAATTGTTTATAGTGTTTTATATTTATAGAGATGAATGTGTTTGCCATTACATGTGTTGCAAATCATTTCTGCTAGTATATAGCTTTCAACTTTCTACTTTCTTCATCATGACTTCTGATGTACACAAATTCTAAATCCTACTGGAATAAAATTTATCAATCCTTCTATCTTGGTTAGTGATTTTTAAGTATTTCAAAAAATAGCTCTCTACCCTGAGGTCTGAAATATATATGCCCACATTTTTCTCTAAATAGTTTTAAAGTTTTGCTTTTATATTTAAGTCCTTAGTCCATCTGAAATTGATTTTTGTGTGCTTAGTAGAGTTCTTATGTCATTCTTTTTGCTATGGAAAATCAATTGTCCCAGAACCATTATTGAACAGCTTCTCCCTTCCTCTAGTTGCTCTGAAAGCTCCTTAGGTCACATATATTCATCAGTCTGATTCAGGACTCTCTGTCTTATTTCATTGGACAACTTGTCTACCCCGGCACCAATACCACAGAGTCTTAATCACCACAACTTTATAATACAACTTGATATCTGGAAGGGCAAATCCTTTCACTTTAGTTTTCTTCTTTAGTATTTTGGCTACCCTCAACCCTTTTAATTTCCTCATAAATTAAAAAAATCAATCTGTCATATTCCACTCAAAACACTGCTGGGATTTTTATTGGAATTGTATTATATATCTCAATTTGAGAATTGATACCTTTGTAGTATTGAGAATTTCTTTCCATGAACCTTGAACACTGTCTTTCAATCAAGTTTTGTAATCTTCTCGATGAAGTTCTTACACATGTTTGGTTAGATTATACCTAAGTACTTTTTCTTCTTAATTTTGCCTGTTGTATGAATGAATGGATGGATATGTGAATGGATGAGTGAATGAGTAAATGTGATACAATGTCTCCTTAACATGCCATTCTCCTTGCTACCCTCTAGCAGCTATTTATTCTCTAACACTACACCGTGTGGAGATTCTCCTGCAATATCCTAGCTCTTCAGGGCTTCTTTCAGATGACTCCTTTTCCAATTAGGCCTAATTTACTCCTCCTCCTATGTTGGTATTACCGTACTCTACTCTTCTCATTACATCATCTATCAACCTCCTGATGGATCTTTACTGAGAATTTTTGTACCGAGACCACAGTCCTCTCTACCCTACTAACATAAGTAATTACCAATCCCATGCAGATCACCCTTCTCAAAATTGAATTCAAATTTTTTTTCTCAATCCTAACTGATGATCCATATCCTACTTCTGAAGCTAATTACTTGGCCACATCCAGACTTCAACATCACAAAAGCCATTTCATCTCTAAATACTTAGGCTCTGTAAGTTGAATAACAACCCACACACACACACACACAAACACACACACACACACACACCACCAAAGATGTTCACGTCCTAATACCCAGAACCTGTGACTGTGTTAGTTTATATGACAAAAGAGACTTTGCAGCTGTGATTAAGTTCTGGCTCTTGAGTTGGGAAGATTATCCTGCATTATCTGAGTGGGCTCAATGTAATCACAGGGGTCCTTACCAGAAGCAAGCAGGAAGGTCAGAGTGACAGAAGATGTGACAATAGAAGGGAAAGAAGCAAAAGCTGCTGTGATGTGGGGCCTTGAGCACAGGAAAGCAGGCAGCTGGGGCTCTGCCATAGAACCTCCAGCCCGTCTCAGGCTTCTAACTTCCAGAACTGCAAGCGAATACATTTATGGTGCTGTAAGCCAGTCAGGTTGTGGTGCTTTGGCTGGAGCAGCAATAGGAAAGTAACACAGGCTCCGGTAGACCAACCTGTAACCACAAACTGCTTTTCTGGTTCACTTACTCTCCCAGCACACCTCAGCCTCTTCTCACAGCATATTATCTCTTTCCTGGCTTCAGTTGTTTCCCTCGACACCAAGAGATCATGACTTTAACTTTTAACAGCTCTATTCTCAGAATGTCAAGGTCCTAACCACTTACCCTTTCTTTTTTAAGATTTAATTTTATTGGTTTTGACAGAGACAGAGAGAAAAAGGAGGGCCCAGAGCAGTCTCCATAGTTGTATGCCATCAGTTTTTTGACGTGATTTCATTCCACACAGGTGGGTGGGGGCCGCACAGGGCGGGAACTGGGCTGGGGGCCTCCCACATGGGAGGCATGCCCCCTCAAGCCAGGGGCTAAACTGGGGGCGAGAACTGAACTGGGGGCCTCGTGCATGGGATGCACACCCCAATTCTGTACGTAGGGACGCACAGGTTGGGGCTCAATCCTAGGTCCCCAGGGCTACAAAGCAAGCACTTAACCTGCTGAGCCATCCCAGCTTCCCCACTTGTCCATTCATTTCATCTACTCTGAAACATCCAATGCTGCAAACGACCATTCTCCTGCTCTCTTTATACTGAAAACACTGAACGTCACAGGAGAAAACAACTACAAACATGAGTTTGTGCCACTACAAACTCATGATAGTGAACCTTCGCTAGGCCCTCAGTCCCTCTTTATTCTTTTACATGACCTTAATTAATTAAAATAATTAATTAAAAGAAGAAAATCAATTTAATTTCCTTCTCAATTCTCAAAGCAGTAATTCCAAACCACCAATTCTGGTCAGGTCACCTGACCCATCAGTACCCCTCACTTAGTCAAGTTACCTTGACTTCTATTTTTGAGAGGAAATCGAGGTGTGGCACGTGCTGTCTCTAGCGTGGCTTCTTTCTACAGTCCCCCTTGCTGGCATTGTCCCTACTTCTTTTGTCACTGCTGCCTCTGCCTAAAAGACCGTCCTCTCTTCCACTTGCTCTCTCTAACCTACATTCACTTAAAATAACTTTCTTCTTGTTCTTTTTCTGACTGAAGGTTAAACTTCATCGGCCCCACCCAATTCCCCCATAGATCACCCCTCCTTTGTGTTCCCATTTGATTGTCTATACATCTATTGCCACTATCATACCACACATGATAATGTTCAATTACACTTCTCTATTTATGTGTCTCTCTCCTTTAATGAGGCTGAGACTCACTTGAGAAGAATTACAGGGTTTTATTTGTCTTGCTATCGCTAACATTCTAGCACTATGTCTATAATGCTCTGAGAAATAAGAATGAGAGAAGAAAGCACCTCTTGAGAGGGTGAGTGATGTAGCCAAACAGCCAGCCTCCCCCACCACATACACACACACCATCACCACCACCAAGCATCACGCCTGCCTCTCACTGCTTCCCAGTGATTAGTCTGTTTGGAATCTGAGGTTTTTCTCCAGATCCCTAGGCAGAAACTCACTCCAGTCAAAATGACAAGTGCCCTGGCATATTCGTCTGAGAGCCCTGCTTCATCAAATCCACTCCAGAATCAGGAAGGCACTCTTGGCTACCTTGGTGCTTCAGACCATCTGGTCAGGTGGCACAGTGCCCACTTACAAGGTCAGATTCTTACTTCCTTGAACACTGAAGATTATGCTGCTGAGTAAACTTTCTCCCTAAACTGTTACAGGGAAGTCTGCAGAATCATCATCACTCCCTCCCTTACTCACTGCTTTATTTTTGTCTTCAGTTAGGTGGCAGGGATATTTCCCCAGAGCATCGTTGTGATCGTCTAACTGTCCCCTGGGGACCAAGGAATAGTCTAGGAGGACAAATACAGGCAGTACACACTTCTTGTGTTCATCTTCTGTAGGAAGGAGAAGAGTGGTGAAGTGGCCAGTGCTCTGGGATCTCAAAAACGCTGGAACTGACTAGCATTCCAGTGTCTCAGAGAAGTGCCCAGCCTGCTTCATGGACATTTTGATCCTAAATAAAACTTTTTGCTTTAGAAATGATCATCATGAATTATGCCCCACACCTAAATGTGTTGTTGTTTGTGTTGTTGTTGCATTAAAGATATATATATCTTTAGCCCAACAGTAGAAATGGAGATGAGAGTGGAAGCCAAAATATGTGGTTTTTTTGTTGGCACAGTTTTTGGTTGGAGTTTGCCTGAAGATTCCTCTAAGTATCTGGGGACTAATGCTATCATGTTGAAAGGCTGCTAATAGCAAGGAGAATGCTGAAAATGGGCAACTGTAAACAGCTCTATACAAATAGTGTACACCCTATGGCAAAATAAAAAGTACAGCCACATTGCAGACAGAGCTCCTAGGGACCAAGATGGTAAGGAAGCCAGCTTCACATGAAACTGACAAACACTGGTACGCATGGTCAGATATTTAATCTTCACACGGGTAATTTTGTCCATGCAGACCACTAAAGGGAAATTTACTAAGACCAAAAACAATCAAACATACAGCATATTTCAAAACAAATATAACAGAGGATTATCTGAAAATACATCTCTACCTCTGCCTTCTTTTCCTATACATTTGGGGAAGAAAAGGCAAGAAGAGATGGAGGGAAATAGAAAGAAACTCTCACCTTTGAAAACTAAAGCATAAAAGCTATGTTCTCTGTGAGGTCCCCCTTAACCACTGCAACCCACAATGATCTTTCCTCCCTGGAATACCTATAAGATTTTGCATTTCACTTTATCCCATACTGACGTGAATAGCTGGTATCCATTCACAATCCAGAAACACGTCTCACCAATCAGCTGCAAGGTCCTTGGGACAAGGGCTGATCCTCCACACTACCTATCACAGTGATTAAATACAGCAGATGCTCAAAATATTTGGTTGCTTGGGTAATGCCAGCAGCAAATACTTCCAAATCACAAATGTGATTTTGCTATACAGTATTATAAAATTTAAGGAATAAATCTCTCTCTGTATTTGATCATTTGCCCTTTTTCTTTGCATTCTGCAATTCCTGAGAACAAATGCAGAGAACAGAGTATTAAGGATGGCGGTGGTGTGGGAGTGGAGGGGGACTTGGAAGCAAGATGAATATTAAAAAGTGTCAGGCCACTGAAAAAAAATGTCCACAGGGGAATTAAAATAAAATGGATTATTGAGTGTCTTTCCTAAGCAGTAAAAATGAGAGCTGTAAGTCTGAATTTCTGAGGGTTCCTTACTTTGGAAATTTGGGCACTTTCTTGGTGACCACGAGCTCCTCACTGCTCTTCGGAGGTCAATTTGGGGTAGTGCTGTAACGGCGGCTCCTCAACACCAGGGGGCGCCAGGCAGCGCCTCGGCTCAGGGCGCAAGGCCGCTCTCCCAGCATGCCTTGCTCCCGCCGATCGCGACCCGGAAGAAGTCGCCGCCGGCTGCGGGCCGGTAGCCCCAACAGGATCTGGGCTGCGGAGCGTAGTTGGCCTCCCGGGCTACCCTAGCCCGGCGGAGGGCCTCTACGGGGCCGGCGGAGAAGACACCATTGAGCCCACTGCACACCCGGACTCCATCTGCGCGCGCCGCCCCGACGGTGCGCCTCCCGGTCCTGTCCCGCCTCGCCCTCGGCGTCCGTAAGTGTTCGGGGAGGGGGCCTGCCCTGCGCCGCCAGTCCTGCGCCACCCGGGCACGATGAAGGCTGCCGAGTTTTCCTCGAGAGCGACGTGTCCTCCCGCAGGCGCTGGAGTGAGGGCGAGAAGCAGAGCTGCCGCTGTCGCAGTGCGGTGCCGCCAGTCGGACTTGGAGCTCCAGAGCCGCGAATAGCAAGCACCCCAGATCTGCACCCGGGACACGGTTACGCCCCATTCCCTGACTCCGACGGAAAACACAAAGAGGGAGGTCGTCTGTTGCAGCCCCCTGCTTCTTTCAGCTATGAAGGCAGAGGCAGTGTCGTCGGTACGGGAGACCCCAGCTTCCTCCAGCTGTGGTGGCCTCTGTAACCTGCTGAGTAGCCAGAAGCTGGTGGCTGTGGGGGTTGTGCTGGGCTGGCTCCTGGTCATCTACTTTCTGGTCAATGTGTGGCTTCTCTGCCTTCTGTCTGCCTTGCTGGTGGTGCTGGGGGGATGGCTGGGCTCAGAAGCCATTGTGGGGGCTTCAGGTCGACTGCACCTGGAGCGCTTCATCCCAATGGCCGTCTGCCCTGCGAACCCGGAGGCAGAGAGGCAGCTGGAACAGGAGATCAACCGCACCATCCGGATGGTTATGCGTGACTTTGTGTCATCCTGGTATGGCTCCGTGAGCCAGGAGCCGGCCTTCGAGGAAGAAATGGAGGCAGCCATGAGAGGGTTGGCCCACGAGTTGCGGAGGAGGATGGGCATGGTGGACAGTCATGCTCTTGCCCAAAGGGTCCTGACTCTCTGCGGCTGTCACTTGCAGAGTTATATTCAGGCAAAGAAGGCCGCAGCAGGGAAGCCGAATGGTACAGTGGAGCCCTCCCAACTCTGGGAGGCTTACTGCCAGGCTACTGCCCCACATCCTGCTGTGCAAAGCCCCAGCGCTGAGGTCACCTATACACGTGGCATAGTGAACTTGTTGCTTCAAGGACTCGTGCCAAAGCCCCACCTGGAGACTAGGACAGGTCGCCATGTAGTAGTCGAACTCATTACTTGCAATGTGATCTTGCCACTGATCAGCAAGCTGTCAGATCCTGACTGGATCCATCTCGTACTGGTGGGCATCTTTTCCAAGGCCAGAAATAAACCAGCCCAGGCCCCACCCAGTGCCCTGGCACAACCCTCAGTACCCACATCTTTGCCACTGATTGTTGAGGTACAGAGTCTGCCAGAAATGAGAGCCCCTTCTCCAGCCGCAGCCCCAGTGCTAAACTGTAACGAGCCTGGGGGACTTTCACATCCCTCCCCAGACGTTGAAGAAGGCCATGAAGCTGTGGAGGGAGATTTGGGTTCAGTGCCAGAAGAAAGAAAAGTAGAAAACAGCTCAACTCATTTCCTACAGCCAAATATCCGAGGCCCTCTGTTCTTTTGTGAAGACCCAGAGCTGGAGTCTCCATTGTCTGAACTGGGCAAAGAGACCATCATGCTCATGACTCCAGGCAACTTCCTCTCTGACAGGATCCAAGATGCTCTGTGTGCTTTAGAGGGTTCCCAGTCTCTGGAGTGTAAGGATGGTGAGGGAGCTGAAGGAATTGAAGGAGCAGAGGCTGAGGAAGGCCCAGGCACAGAAACAGAGACAGGCTTGCTGGACTCCATGCTGGATTCCTGCCCAGAGATCCAGATTGGCACAGCGAACAAGGAGGTAGAGCAAACGGATGTCACCTCCCTGACAACTTTGCTGGCAAGTCCAGAAAGGGCCTGCCCACCACGACCCTCGTGCTTAGAGAAGGATCTGAGCAATGGTGTGAGCTCCCTAGATCCAGGTCTGCCACAGGTTCTGCTTTCCTCCTCTCCAACTGGTCCTCTCAGCTCAGCCACCTTCAGTTTTGAGCCCCTGAGCAGTCCAGATGGCCCAGTCGTCATCCAGAACCTGCGCATCACTGGCACCATTACGGCTCGAGAGCACAGTGGCACTGGATTCCATCCATACACACTCTACACAGTGAAGGTAACAGGATTAGAACAGTGGTCACCCACACTGGGCTTGGAATAGGTTTGGAAAGCAGAGTCAGTGAAGCTGTGTTGTAAGGGAGAGAAGCTACTCTTTGTCTGCTATGAATCTGAAGCTCATTTGTAAAGCAGAGTAGGCTTCTATACAATACTCATACAACCAATCCTAAAATCTCGGGGTGGTTAGGATACTTAGGGTCATATTTTTCAGTGGTTGCCCATGTATTGAGCCTTGTCCAAAAAGTCTCTTTCCAAACTTCTTCCTTGCTAGTTTCTTTTTTTTTTTTTTAAAGATTTATTTTATTGATTTTTGACAGACAGAAACAGAGACAGAGAGAGGCAGAGAGAAGGGGGAGGGCCCAGAGCAGTCTCCATAGTTGACATTAGTGTTCCATATAGTTTCACTCCACAGGTGGGCACAGGGCTGCGCAGGGCATGTGGGTCCGCATGGGCCGGGGCCGGGACTCGATACCCGGTCCCCGGGGCTTCAAAGCGAGCGCTTAACCCGCTGAGCCATCCCAGCTTTCCCTCTAGTTTCTTTTTTAAGATTTATTTTTATTGATTTTTTGACAGAGAGAGACAGAGAGCAGGGGGAGAGCCCAGAGCAGTCTCCATACTTGACAGTATGAGTTTTCCATATAGTTTCACTCCACAGGTGGGCGCGGGGCTGCGCAGGGCAGGAACTGGGCCAGGAGCCTCCCACATAGGCCCTGGCAAGAACTGAACTCGGGGCACATCCCAGTTCAGTATATGGGTCCACATGGGCAGGTCCTGGGATTCGATCCTCGGGCTCCGGAGCTGCAAAGCAAGCGCTTAACCTGCTGAGCCATCCCAGCTTCCTGCTAATTTCTTTCTTTTTTTAAATACTGGTATCTTTTGTACTTTGTTTTAGGAAGGAAGATTATTTACCTATATATACCTCAGAAGACAGCAAGTTCCTCACTCCTAGAAATGTTTAAGCATAAAAGTGGGAACTACTTTGCAGAAATGATATAAAGGGGGTTCATGTATCAATCAGATGGGTGTTTCAGTTGGAGCAGCAATTCCCTAAAATGGGCCTTAGGATAGGCTGCTTTCAAGACTCCTGGGAAGTTGTATTTTTTTTTAAATCCTGGGAGCCTGTTTTGGAAATTCTCAGTCAGAATCTAACAGAGCCTATCAGAATCTATATACTTAAAAAGAAGCCCAAGTGATTTTGATGTGCAGCCAGTTTGAGAACGTATCAGTATAGATCAGTATAGAAGGACACTAGTCCTTCAAGGAGTAGAATATTCGACAGAAATCAGAACTCCAAGTGCTCCAAGTTTGAGAGCCCCACCCAGAGTTCTACCTGAATCTTACCTAGGCCTTTTACTGATCTGAGGGACTACCTTGCTTGTGTACAGTCATAATACATCTCTCTTTTTCTCTGGTTCTAGAAAATTTTAAAACACTAGCCTCAAGTCCCACCAAGTAGATTGTTTTCTTCTGTCACTTGCCCACAGTATCATCTCAACCAAGCAACAGTAACCTGCTCCTAAAGAGAACAAGTACATGTGTAGTTCTTCCACCACATTCATTGTACTTTACTCAGTCAAAAAGTCTTCCCGTATACAAAGTTGCAGCTTTCATCCTGTTCAGGATGTTATCTCTGGGGGAGTATACAGTACAAACTGTCTTTTCCCACATATTGGCCCTCCAAGCATATGAAGGCAGCAAACCTTGACCCCTTACAACATCTCCAAGACTTCTGGTCATACAGATGATACGTACTTCAGAAAGAAAAAAATTCAGTTTAGCTCCAAGAATAATCAACCCCAAGCCAAACAAAAACACATGTCCCTTTAATGCATTCCAGGCAAACATTATTTTTGTGCATCAGCTGTTTTGAATAATTTGTTCTGGCCCCAACTAATATAGATAATCACAGGTTGAATGTAACGGCAAAATGCTTATCCCCTTATTACATTCAACCCCGTAATTGAGTGAAAAGAGGTACCATTTTTATCAGTGTTGTGCTTCTGTTTTATGCTGTCTTTAGAATTCAACGGGGAAGCCGGGATGGCTCAGTGGGTTAAGTGCTCACTTTGTAGCACCGGGGACCGAGGATCGAATCCCAGCCCTGGTCCGTGCGGAACCATATGCTGAACTGAGAGCTCCCCCAGTTCAGTTCTCTCTCTGTCTCTGTCTCTGTATCTCCCTCTCTCTCTGTCAAAAATTAATAAAATAAATAAACTTTAAGAATTCAAAAAGCTCCATTTATGCAATTATGCAACTGTTTATACAAGTGAAAGTAAAGTGTTTGCGAGAAGCTTTCAGATGGAAGGAGTGGAGAAGAGTGAAACTTACTTTTTACTTTCTGGGCCATGTATGTTGGGAAATGCATCTCATTCCTAATTCAGCCACCTGTGGAATTTGAGTTGTTTGTTAGAAATTAGAGCAGCAATCAGATCTAGTAGGTTCAACAACAGAATAAGAACATCTCCCTTCCTTTACCCCTTTCCTCCCCTTACTGCGTGGCCACTGAGCTGGTATAGTAAACAAATTTGTTCATTCAACAGTATGAGACAGCCCTTGATGGTGAGAACAGCAGTGGCCTGCAGCAGTTGGCCTACCACACTGTAAATCGGCGCTATCGCGAGTTCCTGAATCTACAGACCCGCCTGGAGGAGAAATCAGATCTCCGGAAGTTCATCAAAAGTCAGGAGTCTCCCCAGCCCTGAACTACCTGCTTGCTTTTCACATCTAGCCTCCTGATCTGAGAGGCTTGTGGCCTCTTGATTTGTGGGGAGGGATGGAGGAGGAAAATGCAGCATCAAGGGGCCTTTTTGGGTGCAGGTTATAGTGCTGGACAGCAGTGGTCATATTCTGAGGTATTCGTTTGCTGCTGAATGCTTTGTTCTGGGGTCCCATTTAGTTTAAGCTTAAGAGGGAAACTCACATTTCCGCCTATGTCTATGAGGTAGCATGAGGAGTTAAACTCAGATTCATAGATTGATTGCTTTAAATATTAAAATATTCAGAAATCCCTGCCAACTTTCCTTTAACAACTAGGCTTTTTTGTGTATGCCATAAAGCACAGGAACAATAAGAAAATAGAATGCAATTTAACTCTAAAAATAAGCTAGTAAACAGCTATATTGGTTTTTTTTTAAAGCTGATGGTCACCCAAAAAAACATTTTAATACGCTTTGGCATAAATTGTAAAATGTATTACTAGCTCATTTAATTCTCATCACAGCGTATGAGATAATTACTTGTATTATCCCCATTTTACCTAAAGAAAACTCAAAGAATGATTAAACAATTTGTCTAAGGTCTTTACTGTAGGAGGAATTAGAGCCTCATTGTAAACTTGGGCAGTTAGACTTCAGGGCACTTCTTATATGGCTTCTTACAATTTAAAATTAATGATGGGAGTAAGTTGTATGTATTATATCCCTGGAATATATTTGCAACTCCAGAAATAAAATATTCCCAGGGAAATATATTTCAACAGTATTTTGTTCTGGTTTATGATATATTTTATATGGAATAGCTCTCAGTGAATGTTAAGTAAGAGAATTTTTTTTTTTCTTTAAAGATGTGAAAGGTCCTAAAAAGCTCTTTCCAGATCTTCCATTTGGAAATATGGACAGTGACAGAGTAGAAGCCCGTAAGAGCCTCCTGGAGTCATTCCTGAAGGTCAGCATCCTTCTGTTTGGACTCTGCTTTCATCCTCCCCACAGACACGCAACCCAGGGCAGAGAGAGCTGGGGACTGGAATTTCTCTGTTAAGTCCTTCCTGTATCTTTTGCAGCAACTCTGTGCCATTCCTGAGATTGCTAACAGTGAGGAGGTGCAGGAGTTCCTTGCTCTGAACACAGATGCTCGTATTGCCTTTGTCAAGAAACCATTCATGGTCTCCAGAATAGACAAGGTACTAGCAGGGCCCTGTGCTCAGCCTTCATTTCTCAACAGAGTGGAGCCGGTGCTTGAAAAATAAGGGACGTGTGGGTGATGAGAGGCAGCACAGAGGAGTCAGTAAAACATGGAGTAGAATTTTTAACTAGACCTCTTCCCAGATATTGGTTGTATCATCAACTTGCTGCATTAAAGTGAGCAACTGAGGACACAATAACCCTGACACTGTAAGTGTACACATATCCCCTGGAGATAGCATGGCATAGTTATTCTAGTGGACGAATGTAAGGATAGATCTATACCTCCACAGATAGGTGGGGGCAGGAAGATCTCGTCTGGAGGTGAAGGTCCTTTCCAGTATTGGTCACTCAGGAAAGAGCCCGAAGACAGGATAGTAAGCTGGACTTAGATCTATGTAGTGACTCTCTGCTAGAAAACAGAGTGTGGGAAGACTGCCTTCTTAAGAGTGTATCTCAGGACCTGTAGAGGTGGTAGGAGAACATTTGTGTAGCACGTTGGAGCCCACAGGCAGCGATTACCAACTGGTTTTATAGTCTCCAAGGCAGACATCTGAGCTTTATGGTTATCAAAAGATGGCATATGTTTTAAAAGGTTAGAAAAAATTGACTCCTTGGCAGAAGGGGTCCTCCCTCTTGTCATCTAGACTTCAGGGGATAAAATGGTAACATGGAATTTCATGTCGTAGGAATTAGGAGACATTTCACTGCTATGAGAAAAGAACCACAAACTAGAAAGTGATGAACAAGGTAAAATCCTCAGGGTTCCATGCAGATGTTTTCATTCATTGATTTTTCAGCATCTACTTACTGATTGCCTCTTTAAAGCCATGTAACTGTACTACTTGCTTATGATATAACAGTGGACAAGGTAGAATAGGCCCGTCCCTACAAACTTCAATGTCGTGAGCCTAGAGAGCCAGTTATTTTCTAAGCTACATTATGCACATTCATACTACTTTCTCTATTCTTTCCCTGGCTTGTTATCCCCTAGTCTTTAGTGTATTCTTACTGGACCATCCCAGCCTAGTCTTAGGTGAGCTTGCTGTGCTCCTTGTAGAGGATTAACACAAGAATAAGTTACAGAAGTCACCGTGCTGCCCTGAGCCAGCAGCATTAATTAGTGAGAGGTACCAAAAGAAAAGTATTCCTTCAATATTTCAGAGTTTCATTTGTTTGTACATTTTCCTTTTTAGTGAATATCTATGTCATTTTTCTATTCTGCAAAATAGATAATTCTGACTTTTCATTGAGAACTGTTTTATTTAGTCTTTATGAGTAGAGAAGTTTATATCAACTTCAGATTCCTTCATTTTGACCTGAGTGATTTTTGTTATTCTTTCTGTTCTTAAAGGAGAGAAATTGTTTAAATTAACTGAAAAAGTCAATTTTTTTACTCTGTGTGAACTACTCTGAGCATGTTTACATTATATATGCCTCTAGACTGGATTATTTTTATTTTGATTATCTTCTTTCTCTTTTTCATATATTCCTGCCTTTATTACTTTTGCTTATTCACATCCTGGTGAAAGTATCATCAATTTGGAACCAAAATCATTCTTTTGTATACAGAGGAAGAAATTGAAAATCAAAAGTATTTCACCAGCTTGCAGAACTCCCGGTTTTTATTTGTCCATTTGTTTATTTCAGCTTCTCTTCCCATGGCATTGTTTGTTTTAACTCTGTGAGAAACAAGATTTTTATGGCCATAGAGAAAAGGGAGAGTAGTTGCCACTAAGTCATTAGCTGGTATCTCACTGTCCTGATGGATAAGACTCCACTGGACAGCAGAGCTGTCTACCCTTCCTGATTGCATGAAGCACCATGAGAAAACCGCTCATTCGGTGCTTTCTGTCTGACCCTGCTCCTCTGACCCCTGCAGATGGTGGTGAGTGCTATCGTGGACACCTTGAAGACCGCATTCCCTCGCTCGGAACCCCAGAGCCCCACAGAGGAGCTGAGTGAGGCCGAGACAGAAAGCAAGCCCCAGACAGACGGCAAGAAGGCTAACAAGTAAGAAGCCCGTCAGTTGCCCAGGGACTCTTTCCCAATTCTCAGGTTGATCCCCAATCCTCAACAAAGTCTGTTCCCAACTCCCAAGCCGTAGAAGAGAGGAGATGCGTCATATATACCAGTTTTTATGCAAAGGCAGACCTCAGATTCCAGTGCTCAATCGAAAAGAACCACAGATCCTGCACAAGCTTTTTTCTTGCCATGGGAACCCAGGACTCAAACTGAGCAGGGATTTTTGACTAAACTCTAACTTATATATAGTCTCCTTTTCTGTTTTCTTGGAAAGTTGAGATGTTTCTCTCTTACTAAGAATTAAAGTTTATAGGGGGATGCAAGGATAGCTCAGTTGTTGAGTGCTTACCTTGCAATCACAAGGTCTGGGATTCGATTCCTAGCTCCTGCCCATGCAAACCCACATACTGAACTAATGCAACTGGTAAGCGCTGGGATGGCTCAGCAGTGAAGGTTCTCACCTCACATGAGGGAGGCCTCTAGTTCAGTTCCCACCCCATGCAGCCCTGTATCTACCTGTGTGAGATAAAACTGTATAACTAATGATGTACAACTATGGAGACTGCTCTGTCCCCCGCACCCCCCCCACCCCACTTTTTTTTTTTCTCTCTCTCCTTTCTCTCAAAAAAAATAATAATAATAATAATAAAGTTTATAACTGATCTCTGCCATCATTTCTGGAAATTTTGGCTTAGAGGTAGCATGTAGTAGCAATAAACAGGAAAGGGTAGAATGGATACCTGAAGGGCCCATTTTAGTAACTAGTTAAAGCTGCTACTCTCCTGCATCAGGGTCCCAGATATTTCCTAGTCATACTCAAAGCCAACATGGGAAAGAGAAGGGCATCATACTTACTCTTCCTAGAAACTTCATATGTGTGTCTGGGTCATGGAGAAAGAGTGTGTGTGTTTTGGGGGTGGGGGGTGGTGCGGGGGGGTGAAGTGTGTTTGTATATTTATCTGTTTCTTTCTATCTAACAGTGTTCATGTTCTATGGGCCAGCAATAACAGGCTCACAGTTCTTAGCCTTTTCAGGGTATATGTGTGTCTGTCTGGCTGACTGCCTTTGTCTCTATGTTCATGCTTCACAAAACCAGCAGTAACACAATTCTTAGCCTTTTTATTTACTGGGCCCATACTTTGAAGTGGGACTATGGGCCTGTGCTCTAAGAACAGTATTCCTTGAAACACTGAATTTAACTCTTGTGGATCCTTCCCTAGTTTTATTTGGAACACAAGGAAAATAAGTGGATATACAAAAAGGGTACTGACAACAACAACAAAAACCTTGGTCTACATCACTTATCTGTGTAATCTTCAACACATTTTTAATGAGTGTGTAGTGTGTGCCAGCTACTCCTCTAGCCTATGGGAATATATTTTACATTAGCAGAAGGCCTCACAAATGCACTGAAGACATAGCTTAGTGCTAGAGTTGCACTATATATTAAGAATTGCCAGAATATATATTGTCTGAGGGATCTCAGAGCTAGGTCTCTTCTGGCAACTCTGACCACAGTAAGCTCCCATAATAAGTACAAGTGTTCTTTTTTTTAGGTATTAATACTTGTTAATCCTTTGTTTGGGAATCTAAATCATGAATTAGGTTTTATTTCTGCTTTTGTTTTTTTCCTGTACCAGATCTAGACTGAAGTTTTCATCCAGTAAAATTACTCCCACTCTGAATCTGACTGAAGCACATGAGAAGATTCTCTATTGTCTGCAGGAAGGCAATGTGGTAAGTTCCTAGAGAACTACAGCTGGAATGTTGATCCTGCAGTTACAGGCACCTGAGACCTTCTCCCAAGCCACAAAAGACATAAGTGCTTTGCTGAAGAATTCACCAACATCTAGAGCTCTCATTTTTATTCTAAAAGTTTCCTCTGGTTTGGAATTCCTACTAGTTCTGGGTTGGTAGGTTGGCTTCTCAAGGGTTGTGGGTAGGGGATAATAGATGACAATTAGAAAGATAAACCATTCCTGGAAGAGAACAGATAACACAAAGGTGTTTGTACAAGTGACAATACAAAGGCATTGTTTTACTTGTAATTTCAGTAAAACATAAAAACTTTCCTAAGGTTACAGAATCACTTGGGTTCTATACTTGTGTTGCTTTTGCAGGAAAGGAACAGGGAAAACCTAAAGTGCTCTGGTTGCTCCTCTCTCTGCATTCTTTGTGATGTGCAGCTAGCTCTCTTTTCAGGAGTCAGGGATCCTATCCATGTCTGGGATGGAATCCTTTATTGAAAAACAGACAGAGTTATTAGAAATGCATCCAGCAGAAGCCCCAGAAAAAGATCCTGAACATATCCCCAAAGGTTGTGTGGATGCTTATTTGTCAGATGCCATGCCAGCCCAAGACCTCAGCAACAGTGATCCAGGTAAGTGATAAGACCTCTGCTCCCACAGAGAAGGAAGCCAGGGCACAGTCCACTTGGGACTTATGATGGGATTTATCACTTTAATTTCTCTTCTGTTCAGCTAAGCAAGCCATGTGTTAAACGGCCATGTTTGAGGTACTGTGCTGGGATGCAGAGAAGTCCCCAGAGCTGAGTTGCGCAGAGGAACAGGAAGTTCCAATCGAGCAACATAAGGGCCATGTTATAGTACCATCATCTTGTTGAAGTTCTTTTTTGACGGCTTTGGCATATCTTTGAACTGTTCCCTTTAAGTATTCCCTCATTACCTGTGAAACCACTTTCCTAGTTGGTCCCTTCTCAGTCCCTTTTGTTGGCTCCATTATTAGCCTTCCAGAGCTTTATTTTTGGTTCTCTGTTATTACTCTGCACAGCCCCCTGAGTAATCTCATTCATACTATTAGCTTCAACTCTAACACATGTGCTCTGATGCCTAATATTAGGTGTTGTATTTCCAATTAATTGGCTATTGGAAATCTCCACTGATACATACTATAGGGCAGCTGAAATAAAACATGTGCAAAATGGAATTCATCTTTTTTCCCTAGGTCTGTTTCTTCTGTTTTATTTATTGCCATAGCAAATGATACCACCTAGAGCAGGAAGGCAGCAGAGGTGAGGACACTACTATGTTCTTACAAGCATTTGACGCAGGGCAGGTTTGCTTCCCAGAAGAATGCAAGGGAAAATTTGGGAGCCCTGGATATTAGCATGTTTGCTGAGCTAGAACTTATAAGAAAACAGTTTTCCAATTCCACCAAGACATAGGTTTCTGCTAAGAATAAAAATCACAAAATCGTGGGGTCAGAAGGAAAATAAAAAAGCCAATGTCATCAGTTTCTCAAGTGCCCATGACCTGACCTCTGCTCTGTGGACCTCAACTTAACTATGTGGGAAATGGAGTTTACACCCCTGTCTCTTCAGACACAGCTCACTTGCTCAATAACTGAAGTGTTTTGACACCAAAGGCATCATAAAACTGTAAGAACTTATAAATAAGAAAGAATGGGTAAAACAGTATGATTCTAGCCCAAATCAAGCCTATAAATTTTGAACATCATGTCTCTATGAAGTCTCAGCTTATGCCTGAGCCGCTTTCTAACCCTGAGAGACTCAGAATGCTCACTGATAGAAAATTTACCGTTTTCTTCAAGACTTGGTGCCTTGTTTGCATTTTTATTTTTTAACTGTTATGATTAGTTATCACCACATGGTGGCAGCTCTGTATAAATGCTAAACCTGAGAAAATAATAGAATTGAGAAGAGTGACTGAGACTCGGGATGGTGCTGTTGCCCAAGGAACTAAATATTGCGTCTTTGAGTGCATTACTAGAAAGCAAACATACCAGCTTCATGCCCCTGTGAAACATAGTGCAGGAAAAAGAACATATATATTGGGTGGGATTAAGAAGAAAGTAGGTTTCATTTCTAGCAGATTTTTACAAACCTGAAGTCATTCATGGTCTAAAGAACCCTTAAGGGAGAAGAGCTAGGGCGGGCTACCAAGAGCCTACTTGTTGGTCCTAGACTGACAGGATCATTGTTTTGATTAATTATAACAATCACAGCAGTAGCACCAGCTAGCTAAAATTCACTCTAGAACATTGTCTATTCCTAGGAACCAAATCAGAGGTGACATGGGACCTCCTGAACAGGGTAAGAAACATGCTCCCATCCATAAAATACATCTGTTCAGGAGACTTAAATTTCGTGTGAGTGTGAGCTCATTTGTGGCCATTCCGGTCTTTGAAACAGGAAAGAAATCAGTAATTGTCATGGCATTTTACCAAAGGTGTAGTGTTTTTCTTAAAACCATATGTTATCTCAAAATAACACTGAAGTTTCTTGGATCTCAACCCAATAGCTCTGTGTAATGGAGATGCTTTCAAAGTAATTGTTAAACAAGAGAATGAATCCCAAATCTTTTCCTAAATCTGCTGCCCACGACATTTCCCTGATGCTTTGTGGAGGCGTGTAGAATGTAAATATGGAAGAAACAGGGCCTTGCCAGTTCCAGTTAGTCACCAGCTGTGAGCACTTACTTGGAACAAAATATACTCAGCTCCCTGGGGGAAATACAAGAGTAACAGAAGTTACGTGGGCAAAATAATTACATGCAAAATCTTCTACAGAGATAAAAAATATTTACTAAGTGATTGAGGAGCATAAAAGGATTATAAAGAAATACAAAACCTATTGCTAAACTTTTTAGGTATGAAATGAGCATCTCTTGACTTGATTTAAGAACTGAAGGTTACAGAAATACAAGATGAGGTAAAGATGGAGAAGAACCAGTGCAGTGAAATGTGCCTCAAGCAGGGATCCCTTCTGAGTTCCTTTTGATGCCCTTCATTCCCCAGGGACAGAGACGGAGTTAGCTGACACGGCCCTGGATCTGCTCCTCTTGCTGCTAATGGAGCAGTGGAGATGGCTGTGCACAGAAAACATTCAGAAAGTTGTCCATCTTATCTTTGGGACCCTGATTCAGAGGTAAGACTGGTGAGTTCTTCACATTAGAGCCTCTGTTGGACAAGCGTTGACTGTGATGTTGAACTCTCCACTAGAAAGGGCAAGGGTAGAGTCCAGGAAACCTGTGGCCATAAGGGAAGATAGAGGCTCTGTTATAGGGGTGCAGGATGAAGACTGCCTGGAGAGTATCAGAAAACTTTGATTAATCACTTTGTTGTCCAAAGTTTGAATGAGTCTGCTTCTGTAAGACTTCTGGCATCATCCACTGAGTTCCAGACATTGCCTATGATATTCAAATACTTCAACTGAACTCTTGCTACACTGGGATCAATTCTATACCCAGTTATACTCCCAAGCCCTTTCACCTTATTTCAGTGGAAATTTCTCTTTAGGTGACAAAATATAGTCACTGTGACGAAAATAAGACAGGAGAAAAGATTGGTGCTCTCAGAGATGATTCTCTCCAAAAGGGTTGTAAATATTCACAACTGGAGAAGTACTTACTGACACAGGATGGTAAGGAGTGGAAGGATATGTGGATTGAAAACATGGATTTTATAATTCAGGCTTTGTGATTTCCAATACTACTTGAATCTCCTGAAAGATTGGTACACAGGTAGAGCTTTTAGCTGCTAACTTCCTAAGCATGAAACTGATGCAAGCTTTGCTTAACCAAAGAAGGCCAGAGACACTGTCTTTGAACCAGACAGACACATGTAGTGCTCGAGCTTTGGCCATTCTTGTGTTAATTTCTTTCTCATGAGACATCCTGGCAGATCACAAAGAAGCTAAATCCTGACCCCTCCTGTTAGCATGTGGCTCATGCTAATAGGCACTTCAAAGAGAAAAACTTTTTTTTTTCTTTTTGTATGTAAACCTTAATTTTAAATCAATTCTTTAGAAAAAAACTTTGTTTAAAACAATAATTATGTATCTTTAGAGAATCTTTAACAACAAGCAGTTAACTCTCCCTTTCCACACTCCTAAAGTTATATAGGATCAGAGAAACTTAATAAGCTTTAATCATGAAGAGACTAAGTGAAAAAAGAGGGTACACATTTGTATTTGCTGAGTGCTTATGATGTGTCAGCACCTGACCTATGTTTACATGTTTTCTTACAGCAACCAAGTGAGGTTGGTAGCCCCATTTTGCAGAGTGAGAAAATAGAGCTTGGCAAGGTCAACTAAACTGCTCAAGGTCATAGTTAATGACCTACCTGGAATTTGAAGCTGGACGTGCACAACTGCAAAGCCAGTATGCTGTTTCCTGCATATTATAGCCTGGAGACTGGTCTCCCAGTGAAATCCGCATGTAAAATGCCAGCTAGACTCAGTGCCTGTGAGCTTTTCCCTGTCCCTCCTCCATACTCAGCTCTGCCATTAAAATACTTTTCCTAAAAGGCAAATATGAACATATATTCTGCACTTACTGTCTTTCAGTGGTGCTCTGTTGCCTACAAAAGT
>PVKE010020544.1:0-27385 GCA_004027555.1 Craseonycteris thonglongyai | reverse complement strand
CCTAGGGCCTTGGATTGTGGTATGTTGAGGAAACAAGCAAACCCCAGTGAGGGTAGGAACGTATTGTACTGTGTACAGAGGGGCCATTTTCCTTCTCTGTTTAACTTCATGGTGTTGCCACATAAGTTGTCCACCACACCACATGGTAACTATGCAGTGGGTAATGTTGAAATTTGGGGAACTGTCTCTTTCCTGCTAAAACTTGGTTTGATTTTTTATTGCTTAGAAAAAATAATTTTGTTTTCAACTCTTGTCCTGAAATGAGTAAAAAAGGAAAACTTGTGTATGTGGTTTTCTCTCAGGAGCTATGGAGACCTTTAATAAAGTTATAAAACAGTTGAAAGGTCATTTATCACTACAGGTTAGTTTGCTTATAGAAATTGAGGCTTAGAAAACCGATCTTTGACAGATTTTAATCCCAAGAAGTCTTTTCTCTCTATTCCCACCCATCCTTTGTGATTTATTTTGGTTTTATTTCAAAAGCAAATGGAAAAATAATCTGCAACTTCCAGATGTCAAAAGATCTCATACTATAACAATAAAACTGTTTGGGTTGGGTTTTTTTTTTTGCGGGGACGGGGGTATTACTGGTACCTCAAACGTTGGCACAAATAGAGTTGACTCACTTTAGAGGATGCGGTTTTGAATCTCATTCTGCAAAGCAGTGGGTGGGAACTCTGCGTGCTCATTGGTATCACCTGAGGGCTTTAATAACAGGCCCAGGAACGTCCCCAGGTGTTCTGATCCCATGTGGCTTACCAGCCTGTAGTCAGGGTTGGTAACCACTGCTAGAATTTCCTGAGGAAAGGAGAGAACATATTTACGATAATTATTTAAATGAGGAGAGGTTTTAGAGATGTTTAGAGAATTTAGTTTTTTTTAAGTGGCCAGCCAAATGAAATGTATTATTTTTGTTAGGGCATTAATGAAGTGCTAACACTTCACTGTCTTAAAGATCGGATTGCCAAGTATTAGGAATGTGACTATTTTATAAATAACCTCTGATCTCCTTCAAGCTCTTTTTTAAAGTAAATCTTGGGAATGGGGTCTGGTTGGAATAATGTAGAAAAAAGTGAGGTGGGTGAGTAAGGTTTGGTGGTGTTCAGCAGGGAAATTTGAAGAATAATGTCTAATCTCAATTTATAAATGTAGTCATCCTTCCGTATCCCCTGGGGCTTGGTTAGGACCCCCTGCCTCCACCCCACCCCAGCCACAGATACCAGAATTTGAGGATGCTCAAGTCTCTTAGACAACATGGTGTAGTATTTGCATGTAACTTAAGCACATCCTTCCGAATACTTTAAATCATCTCTAGGTTACTTATAATACCTAACACAATATAAGTGCTATGTAAATAATTGAAAATACACAGTACCGTTTAAAGAATAATAAGAAAAAGGGTTTATACACATTTAGTGGAAATGCAACCATTGCAGGCCTAGCTATGTTTCCTTAAGAAGCAGTTTAAAATTAATAAAAATTTTGGACTGAGATGAAAAATGATTGTTTAAAGCAAATTAGAATATGGTTGATTATACATGGACTCCCTGTTAGAGAAGAAAAAACTGGTAACAGTGGCTGCTTCTGTGAAGGGACATGATACTAGAGTAGAAATAGCTTTGATTACAGTGATATATGACAGGGTGTTCCTGAGACCACTAAATTCTGGAGAATGATTAATTCCTCCACTTACAGATTCATAGACTAGGACAAGGAAGAAAGTAGTCACAAGTATCTGCAGTTATTTGAAACTCGGGGACTAGATTCGGGTAACATTTTGGAGATATTCCTTGTAATACCCATACTTAACGCTCACTAGCCAGGTTTCAGGGTCCGGATAGATTGGTATACTGAGCAATGCTTCCGTTTCATGTGGGTAGGGACTGTGCCTGTGAATTGCATTGACATGTCTCTGTCTCTGACCTAGTGGGTGACCTTGGGTAAATTTCTCAACCTAATTCTTCATCTGCCAGTGGATGGAGATAGGTACATAAGGTTTTGCAGCATAAAATGAAGTCATGTGAAAATTAACCCAATTCTAGACTCTGCCTTGTTAAAAGACTAGAAGCGTAACTTAGCTCTAAGGAGAGAAGTGTGTTCACAAGCACTTGTTCAGGCTGGGTTGGACTTCTTCTTGTACAGTCTTCCCTCCTTAGAGAAAGCAAAGGCCAGATAGTTGGCTATGCTTTGCTTTGGACACTCTATGATGTGTGTGTGTTTTACAGTGTAATGTTTGAGCCTCCTACTTTCTGTTTTAAAAAATGAGGCAGTAACTTTCTCATTTCTGAAATAAGAAGAAACATTTTGAAATAAAGCGACCCAAATATGTTTTAGGGTTATTGCTCCTACATTTCAGAGCATAGCATTCATGAAACCATGGATAGTATCTTGTTTAGTACCTATCATATCATATGTTTAATTTAGGTAATTACATTTTTATGTAGAAGTAACAGTTAACCTCAGTGTGTAGTACTATAAGCACAGTAATTTTAAAAGATTAGTTATAATGAAACTGTAAATAACTTTTTTTAATATGGCAGACTTACTCAAGGAAAGTAACAAAGTTCCTGAAATTATTATCTATAGGCAGTAACTTTTTGTTACATTTATAGTAGACAAACCTGGTGAGCATCATCCTAAGTGGTCAAAGTGAGTATTTCGAGTAATGGGACGGTTAGCTGTTTTGGACCTCCTGATACGATGTGTTTGGAAGGACACCTTATTTCTTTGGTATTTTTGCCAAAAATATAAACTGAATCCAGTCATGAGTTTATAGCACACAAACCTAAATTGGACATTTTATAAAACAAATGACCCATGTGCTTCAACAGTCTACAGATCATGAAAGACCAAGAAAAACTGAAGAATTACTCTAAAGGAGAAGAAATTGTCCCAGATTCAAAGATTTGTAATGAAGAAACATGATGTTTATTAAATGAAACCTATGATCCTAGATTGGACCCTAAACCAATGAAATATATATATTTTTAAAAGATTTATTTTTACTGTTTTTGACAGATGTTTTTTTATTTAAAGATTTATTTTTATTGTTTTTGACAGAGAGAGAGAGAGGGATACAGAGACAGAGAGAAGGGGGAGGGCCCATAGAACAGTCTCCATAGTTGCACATCATCTTATGATTCATGTATAGGCTATAACAGTATATTCAAAGAACTTGTGACTTGGTTTTTACTTATTTTAAACATTGAATTCTTTTCATGACCAATTAACTGATGTTTGATACGTTGTTCAAAACCTTCTCTGCATCAGCTTCTTCGTCTACAAAATGAGATGGCTGGACTAGATTAAACATGAAGGGTCTGTTCAGTTCTAAAAATCTGCAATCTTATAACTCGATAGGAAATGAGATTAATTTTCCCATTTGAGTCAGAGGCTATTGTGCAACGCAGCCTGGGTGCCAAGTGCCAGTGTAATATTTATTTAAACACACAGATACTGTTTTTTGTCAGAGAAACTTTTGTGAGATTTTATTTAATCACACATTTCATTGGTATGCCAGTTCTTATGCCTTAATGATATTAGCAGATTTAATGTTTAAAAGTATGTTTTCATCGGATTTTCCACTGAACACTTGATTATTAAGACTCAAGATTAATAGTGAAAGTTTGGTCTTCATAGGTATATATTCTCTGCAGTGTAAAGGATTGTCCACGACACGAGTAGGCGATGATGTAAAAACTAAATTGGCGTCCAGTGTGACAGAATTTTGGGTGATATTGAACAGAAGCGAGACTTTGCTAACCCGTGTTCTCCCCTCGCCCCTCCCAGCTTGGCGACACGGCTATTTTTCCTGCTGTGATCGTGGAACATGTTCCCGGTGCCGACATTCTCAATGGTTACGCGGGTCTGGCCTGTGTGGAGGAGCCTAATGACATGATCACTGAGAGCTCCCTGGATGTCGCCGAGGAGGAGATTGTCGATGAGGATGAGGACGGCATCACCCTTACAGGTGTGTGGCACCTGACTTCAGCCTAGTGTTCGGCAGTGTCCTTCCTAGCCCTGTGACTTGGGGGCGTACAAAGCCCCTGACGTGCTTTTGAATAACTTACCTGCTGAGGCGAGAGCCCTGCAAGAAAGTCCCGTTTCCATCTCACCTGCCCAAGTTTCCTAGTGTTCTTCCTCCCCTTCCCATTCTTCTCTCCTAAATCTGCCACAATGGATGCGACAGAACAGGGGGCCTGTAAGAGGAACCAAGCCAGCGCAGTTCATGAGTCTTCTCTGAGCACGTTTTATGTGCTTAGCACTATACTCCTGGTAACAACGAGAAAATAAGAGGAAAGTTCTTTTTTTTTTTTAACTGTTGCCACAAGAAGCAAGACAGGAGGCCATGATCCCAGTGGAGGATTAGGTGCTGAGGTTCAGAGAAGATTCCTCTTCTGGGGCAGTCGGAACTGCTGGGATAGTTCAGATGTGAAGAGTTCACTTTGTAGTGTGAGGTGTAGTGGTGTAGTGCTAGTGAAAGATGCGTGCACATGCTTGTAGTGTTATACCTGTACACGCACATGTGTTGGCCAGAAATTTTGACGGTGTTTGAGAAAATCAGTTATTTGGAAGCCTTTGTTTAGGACCTTGTGGCCTCCTTAGTCCAGAGCAGGAGAAGGAAGAGTCATCCAGGGCTTGGGAGACCCTGCAGGGGAACAGGGACATGGGAGAGTTCTAAGATGATGTGAAGGGATTATTGTTAAAACTTTAAAATATGGTAGTAGCATTGTGCTAGATTCCTGCTCTTTTATCCACATATAGTAAAATAATTTAGAGAGAAAATATGCTGCCTTGGACTCCTTCAGAGTAAACCTTAGGGGCAGGGAGTAGAGTATAGATGAAAGATTGACCCTTGTGTTGATAATGGTTGATGCCGAGAATGGACATGTGAGAGAATTCATTAACACTATGTTCCATCATTTTGATTTTTTTTTTTGAAATTTTCAATAATAAAAAGGTGGAACTATTTTTTT
Organism: Craseonycteris thonglongyai; assembly: GCA_004027555.1. Taxonomy (NCBI): domain Eukaryota; kingdom Metazoa; phylum Chordata; class Mammalia; order Chiroptera; family Craseonycteridae; genus Craseonycteris; species Craseonycteris thonglongyai. The sequence goes on along the minus strand of PVKE010020544.1, from coordinate 22,409 downwards.
TTATGGATTTGAGGTTAATGTTAATGGCTGTAGCTGTCATCTGTAACACCTGATGTTTATTGAAACAGCATTGCCTTTGATGTATTCTTACCAAAAAGTAGAATGTGAATCTAATCAAACTTTTAGATGTAACTGGGATTTTACAGGAAGTACATGGGAAGTAATCATCAAAATCTAAAATGTGGGAAACTACAGACCCTGTTTCTTGGAAGATAAACAGCAAAAAGGGAAAATAGGTGGGAGAGGCAGTACATGTCACCAAATGTAATGCACAAGCTGTATCCCAATTTGAACAAACCAACTTTTTGAAAACCTAAGACATTATTAATATTGAAACGTAGATTTTATTGTTCTGTTTTTTTGTATATGTTTGAAGTTTTTCATTCAAAAGCTTGGCAAAGAAGAGGTTTGAAATTCTTGTTTTTAATCAATAGGCAACTGAATTGTTACACACACTAATTTTTTTCAATTTCATCTACCCGTTATACTTTAAAATATTTTATAAAACTTATTTATATAAATGAATATCTAGAGCTCTATGAATATTTAGAAGATGATAATTGTTGAGTCATCTGTCCCTGATTTGGTTGTTTTGTTTTGTTTTGTTTTAATTTCATGTTAGGATATTTTCCTCAATTGCTAGAAGTTCAGAGCTTTGACAAAGGAGTAATATGCTTTTAATAAGTATTACACTGCCATGCTTTAATCATCTTGCTTAAATTTTTGAGCTATTTATCTTTTCTGCTTTTAACTATTATGGAGTAATTGGACTTTTAAGCATTTGTTTTTATAGAATATATATTTAAAATTTAATTGATTTATTTTTTCATTACAATAAGGAGAAATGGTTTCCTGATGAAGACTATGAATAGTGTTTATTCATCACTGATCTCTTAGTGAAGCTTTTGCATCTTTACATGAAAACAAAAAGGACACATACCTTTAGAAATAAAAATCTATGCGCGTTCTCTAGGGTGCTGTTTGTAGTAACTCAGAAAGGTGACCTCTAGCTTGAAGTGGAAACGTTTAAAGCCTTTGAAAGAGGAATACTCCGTATGAAGGTTGAATTGCTTGCTGTTTGAAAACAATCCAGGATAGATTCCTTGCCTCTGTATATTGGCTGCCTTCTTGTTCTTGACTTCCATGTGACCTGTAGATATCCGGGTTCAAAGCTACAAACAGAGGGAATGAAGTCCAGAAGTTTGGAATTCTCCAGTATATTTTTCGTATCTGGAAGAAGGAGCTTCTCCTTAGGCTGGCAGATTGAGGGGAGTCCCAGCGTTAGCCATTATTTTATGGTAGAAAATGACCTTTGTTAGGAGTCTCTTCCTAATTGAGAAGGCTGACTAATGTGTGACCCCAGATCCTGAATTTCTTTGTATGCGCCATTCAGGAATTGTCCCAGCTCTTGGCTCCTTCAGCAGTTCAGCCCTTCTATTTTATCATGGGATTCTCCCTTGGCAAGGCAGTCAGCTGCATTAATCGATGTACAAAAGCAACTTAATTAATCCATTGTTATACAGACTCTGGGAGTTGTATGTTTGTTTTATAACAGTATAGAAAAGATATCTCCTTGTCTTTGGATGCATAATACTTACTCTCATGCCCTTCTACATGTTCTACATGTTTTAATTTCTGTCTTTTCCTCTCAACATGTTTAAATCCTAGCTATCTTAAGTGACTTAGCCTAAGCCTATCTCCTCAGGAAAGCTTCTTATCGATATACAGTGTCTGTAGTCAGCCTTCCCTATACCATAAAATCAATCACTTTGTTATTTCCTTAGACAGTGTCTGAATATCAGTTACTAAGGAAAATTTTGTGTCTTAAACTTCAGTTTCGTCTTCCACATTTCCTAGCACAATTATTGTGATAGGCATTCAGTATTGCATATTGAGAACTGGGAGTCCATGAAGAATTTTGTGGGTTCTTGGAGGTCTTCAGTTTAAAGAGAATGTGAATTATTTAGGAAATATTTAGGACAATAAATGCTATAGTCTGATGAGAAGTTAAGATACGTTTCAAAGAGCTACTTAATTCTTGGAAATCTGGTTATACTCTGAATAAGGAAAAGGAAAATGATTTTTTTTCCATGTCTGGATTGAATAGGAATGGGCAGAGAACAGTGTATAAATGATCACCTTCATTCATTTGATTGAGAAAAAAGAACGTTTGCTTCAAGTACCATGTCTATGTTTACTATTTTAACTCTATATAAAATTAAAAGTTATTGCCAGTCAGACGCTGAATCTGAAAGTCCTGATTTGATATCTATTTAAATTCAAACTTTAAAAAATAACATGTGTAGTTTTCATCAGAAATATTGAGTGGCAAATACAGAAAAAATACAAGAAAGTATAAGGGATTATGGATAATGACTATCACATTCAGGAAACTCAAATTTATCCACGAAAAGGGGGCATTTGAAGCTCTTTATTAGTTTCTTGATTTTGAATCAAGGGATCAGGAGCTAAAAGTCCTTCAGGAAGTCACTGTGCAACTATTTTGGACATATGTCTGGGGCGGGAAGAACTGTCAAGTATCTAGCCTGCACTTGGACTGCTTTTCATTTATATTTCAATATTCTTAAGAACATTAAGGAAAAAGACTTAGAGGAGGCACAGTCCATAGTAAGGGAATAAGTGTTCTACAGTACACAGTAGAGAAGAATGGTACCAGAATACTATCATTACCAAAGGGAGACAGTGGCACTTCACTAATATAGAGGAATGGGAGAAGAGTCCAAGATTACCAGAGACTCGTGCTCATGCCTCTTAATGAACTAAGAGCGCTGGACTCATGTTTGAGCTAAAAGGGAACTAACAGTATTGACGCAGTCATTTTATAGTATGAGTCTACGGAAATCAAACGCTTTGCCCAGGGACATACTGGTTTAGTGGCATACCTGGGATTTCTGACTGTCACTCCTGAACCCTTTCTAATCAAATTCAATACCCATCTTATGTGTTTCTGAAAATAGGAGAATTAGTTGGAGAAATGAGAAGTGGTTTCCCTCCAGAGTAGGGGTTCTATTTTGCTTACTCTTTTACCACCCAGCATCTCATAGATGTTTATCTTGGTTTTGCTTTTTGTTTTTAATAAAAACCTCACCCCTTGCAGAGTTGTTGCTTTTTTATATAAGAAATTGATAAGTATTTAATAGTCATATTTAGTATAGATTTATATGTTGGTACTAAGTAAGTACGTAAACCCAGGTGTTAAATGGTGTATCCTGGTTCAAGAGACCAGAATCTTTGCGTGTTACAGCAATAGTCGCTTTGCCGTTAATTCTGTATTTTTTTCTTGTTTGTTTATTTCTTAATGGATTCTAGTTGAAGCTTCCTGTCATAATGGGGATGAAACCATTGAAACTGTCGAGGCTGCTGAGGCACTTCTCAATATGGATTCTCCGGACCCTCTTCTGGATGAAAAACAGACAAGTGAGTGAATCTGTTGTCTGCTACGGTTGCTCGTGTTTATGTACTGTGACAAGTTTTCTTGCCATCTCTCTCTCTTAGATGGTAAATCTCAAGAGACCAGAGATCATGTTTTTATATATATATATATATATATATTCCCAAGTGCACGTTTAGGATTTCTTCTTTTAACCCTATCAGTGAAAGTATTAGGTTATTTAGGGCCCAAATGATCATAATTTCATGTTCTCTATAGATATTCATGAGTGAATAGGTAAACATTTACTGAAAAGTTTCCTGGAAGTTCATGACATAGAACTCACTGCTGCATTTGATCTGCTTTTAAATCTGTAATTCATAAAGTTAATATACTGAGTCAATTCACACCAGTGCATTAGACAATAATGTTATACAAATTAACAGATACTGCCTCTTTCCCTCAAGCTTATGATTTAATTTTGAAGACTGTTATTTATGCAAATAACTGTAAAAACCAAACATAATAGCCAATGAGAGGGTTAACTGTTTTCTGGAAGGAGAGTTTCCTCTAGCTAAGATCATCAGAGATAGGCTTTATGGAGGGAGTGTTTTGATCTGGGCTATAAATGACAAATTAGCTTTTAATGGGTAGAGGAGACAGGACAAGGGTATTCAAGGTAGAAGGAATGAATTGAGCCAAAGACACAGACCTGTAAGAAAGAATGAAATGCTGTAGATAAAAATGCTTTGGTGTAAAGCTGAAGTGTTGTAAGCCTAAGCCTTATATTATGGTGGGTGGGAGATGAGATTGGAAAGGTGGATTTGATCTAAATTGTGGAAGGAAGCTACCAATGGCACACTGTGGAATTTGGGTGATTCTCCTTTTTTCCCCTATAAACTATGGGAAGATACGTCAGTTTTATTTTTCTTTCTGATTTTCAAGGTGCAAAATTTTTATAGAGAAGAATGATACAGTCAGATCAGACTTAGGTTTCAGAGAATAGCTTTAGCAGCACTGAGGAGCGAAGAAGAAAGACCAAGGATAGTCAAGTAAGGACGACATCGAAGTAGTTCGGTGAAGCTGGACTGACTTAGGGAACCAGATTCAGGGCGGAGGAAATAAAAAGCAGGTTTCCAATATTTATTTCTGCTTCAATCGTCATAGAAACAGAAAATTCTTTTATGAAATTATTTTGATTTATTACATAAAGTTGATGATAATTAGTTGATTTTATTTCCATTAGATAATAACATTTTTAGTTCCTCTGAAGATGACATTGTTGTTGCCCCCATCACCCATGTATCCGTCACACTAGATGGGATTCCTGAAGTGATGGAAACTCAGCAGGTTCAAGAGATGTATGCCCACTCACCCGGAGCCTCCTCACCAGAACAACCGAAGAGAAAGAAAGGTGAGTGGTTACTTTGTTTATGGCAAACAGTCAGGTCTTGATGTGGAATCTAAGTATACTTTTTATGTAAGGATATTTCTATACCAATTAAAACTTATGTAAGAAAAAAGCAAGAGGTATTTCTTCATACTAGATTCCTTTGTTAAAAATGAGTTTATTTTATACATTTGAAATATTCAATCTATCTTACAGAAAAGGTATCTTCCAACTTTTAAAGGCTGCAATCTTTTATCTAAACCCTTGTGTCCACACTCAGAAAGAGCTTGGGGATCAGGGTAGGTCAACTTCCTCCCACGGGGCGTCGTTTGAGAACCACCAGCATTCCAATGAAAAAATATGATTTGGAAATCAACAAGTAAGTAATTGAAGAGGAATAAGAAGCAGCAGACCTAGAAATCCCTAGGGTTCATTCTCTAAGAACTTCAGATAATAGAATTATCAAATAAAAACGTTCAATGAATGTGATTGCAATTATTAAAGCAAAAGAATTAAAAAAAAAAAAGAAAGATCAAAGAATAAGACTAAAAAAATACCAGATGGAACTTGCTCTTCCAGTCAAGATGAAATAACAGAACCTGACTTGGCAATGATTTTTTTGGATATGACACAAAAAGCATCAGCAACAAAAGCAAAGATTGATCCATGGGGCGAAATTAACCTGAAAGTCTTCTACACAGCAAAAGAAACAGTCAACAAAATGAAAAGGCAACCTATGGATGGGAGAAAATATTTGTAAATCATGTATCCGATAAGGGCCTAATAGCCAAAATACATAAGGAACTCATGTAATTCAATAGCAAACAAACAAACAAAAAACAGACAATATGATTGAAAACTGGAGAGCAGAGGGAGCTAAATGAATTCTTGGCTTCTGATACTTTTATCATGAACGCTGTAAGCCCGCAGCACCTGCCTCATGAATGGACTGTGCAGTGAGGGAAGTTAAGATCCCTGGCTGACTAGGTTCCACATTTAGACATTTGATTGTCTGAACAGTGACCTTTTTGACCCTCTTCCCCTGACTCTTATTCACCCTACCTTCAGAAATGTTTTCCTATTCAGTGTCTGGGGATGAGTTGTTACTAACCTTGTGACTTCTGCTCTTAGAATTCTGCTACGTTACTGCCCTCTATTAACCCAGAATTCACCCTTGTGATCTAGACCAGAGAGAGAGAGTCAGCCTCAAGAAAGTTGGGGTAAGAGGTGCTAACTGAAGTATCCAGTTATGCTTGCTCTTCATCGTTCCTCATGTACACAATGGTACTCTGTTCACAAAACACGATCGGCTCTCCCTACATCACCGGCAACATGGCCACCAAGTTGCAATTCTAGATAAGTGGTGAAAGAAGATCATAACAAGGCTTTAGAATAGTTGGTTGACCCAGACTGAGTTAAGGCTGCACAAACTACAGTTTAATACTCTTAGATTGGACTTGTTTAGAGATTGGGTGATGGGTGACCATAAAGTTTGTTTGCTGTGAAATGAAAGAAATATAGAAAAATGAGATGTTTAAAAACACACTGGGGAAGCTGGGATGGCTCAGCAGGTTAAACGCTTGCTTTGCAGCCCTGGAGACAGAATTGAATCCTGGCTCCGGCCCAGGCGGACCCGTATGCTGATCTGGGGTGTGCCCCCAGTTCAGTTCTTGCTGGGGCCTATGTGGGAGGCTCCCGGCCCAGTTCCTGCCCTGCACAGCTCTGTGCCCACCTGTGGAGTGAAACTATATGGAAAACTAATGCTGTCAACTATGGAGACTGCCCTGGGCCCTCCCCCTTCTCTCTGTCTCTCTCTGTCTCTCTGTCTCTCTCTGTCTCTGTCAAAAAACAATAAAGATAAATCTTTAAAAAAAAAGAAAAACACTGGAAAAATAAAAAATTGACTGTGGTTCACCAAAATTTTGCCTCCTTGTTTTTCATATCTTTAGAGTTTTGAGAATTAACTGTACAGAGATGTATTTAGAAGAGGGTAAGGCTAAAATTCCATCTCAACTGTATAAAAGCTATAACACAGCAGATAAACCTATATAGCTTAGTTTTTGAGCTCAAGTTTTATCAACATCAAGAACATTCTCCCAAATGTTACGAAAGCACTATCAGTATTGTCACCTCAGAGACAAGATGCAGTGTTTTAAACTTAGCCTCATTTTTAAAAATGAGCCAAAGTATCATTTTCTAAGTGAGATCTAACCTATATTAATGTTAAATTTTTGCTGAAGTTCTTTTCTTTTAGTGAAGAGCACTTCAGGAGACTAATATATATATATATATATATATATATATATATGTGTGTGTGTGTGTGTGTGTGTGTGTGTGTGTGATCCATGTATTAAATGCTTGGCACTTGAATTTTAGGATAAAGGACAAAATAGCATTTATAAACAGCTTAAATTATTCTTTCTCTCACACTTTCGAGGGCACATATTTATACAGAGCTGTTCTGATTTCAGGGAGAAAAAGTAAGCCGCCGCGACCAGATTCCCCAGCCACGACACCAAACATATCTGTGAAGAAGAAGAATAAAGATGGAAAGGGTAAGATCTGTAATTACCCTGTTGTACTTACAGGTCAAAGAACATTCAGATTGCTATAAAATACCTGCATATTATAAACAGAAATCACCAGCTTTCTTGACATATTGGAAAATAGACATTATTTCTGCCACATTTGCTTTCAGATACCGTTGCCACTTTCTGTAAAGAGGGTGGTAATAGTGAAATCCACAGAAATCCATCTAAAAGATTTTCACTCACCTGTGAAAGTAATCCATTCATTCATTGAATAATGAATCTCTGGGAAGACTGCAGCCAGATTACGTTTTCATTTTATAGACGTTTTGTCAGATTGTATTGGAGTTTCTAGTATTTTAATAATGGTGGCCCAAATCTGAACAGACTTGTTATGGCTAATTCACTGGCTCTAATGTAAAGAGCAAGACTGTGTAAAGGTTTTGCACATGTCTTTTTCATTCATTCTTCTATGTTATGGTTCTTAGTTGAGGAGGGGGGGGGAATCATCTGAAAGTCCTTTCTCCCTAAGCCTTCACAAATCTAATTGGCAAGATGGCTCTCCTGAGATATTTGATATGGGACTAATAAAAAGATCTATATTCCTAAAATTTGTGGCCATCATATCAGCAGTACTAAGTGAATTGTATACCATAATATTTTTGGGTAATTACGTAAGAGGGAATTTCACAAGACTTCTAGTTGTGCTTTATTTTGCTCTTTCCCAAAAGAAATTTTGGCTAGTTAAAAAGAAATTGCTTTTGTTGCAGGAAATACAATTTACCTTTGGGAGTTTTTACTGGCACTGCTGCAGGACAAAGCTACTTGTCCTAAATATATCAAGTGGACCCAGCGAGAAAAAGGCATTTTTAAATTGGTAGATTCTAAAGCAGTGTCCAAGCTGTGGGGGAAACACAAAAACAAACCTGATATGAATTATGAGACCATGGGGAGAGCGCTCAGGTATGTACATGGTGCTGGAATATACTGTCCTAAGTACTAAAAGACAGATCACTTCTCAAAAGTTACGGAATGTTTAAGACGGTGAACTTTATTTATTGAAGTGCTAAAACCACATGACTTACAGAAATCAGTATGTGTTTAAATAGAAATATTAATTTCAGCCTGGGAAAATGTTTGCACTCCAGAAAAGATCTTCATGCAAACAACTGATACTTTATTTATAAAGGGGTCAGGAAATGTTAAACTGTCATTAGGAATTGTGCCTTAACCACAAGGCTCATACGTTTTGAGCCATTAAATTTAGCGTAGAGTACAAATCGTGGCGTTGCAGGGACTTAATACGAGGCTTCTTTTTTAAACATGAACGTCAGGTATTATATGTAATGTATTATGTTGGAATAAATTTATGCTTTGAAGATAACATTAGACATTGTGAAAAATTTTCATTGGGGGTATCATTTTATTCTTCAAAATGTGCATGTATTTGAGGTTTATTAGAAATAGCAATGTGATAACTTGATAACATTCTTAAACTAGAACTATGTATTTAGTTACAGTTTGCTTTTTTAAACTTATACTTTGTGGTTAGTAATTTAAAGTTGTTGACAAAATTTGAATGACTTCTATTTGTGTATCTTTAAGTATTTTTTTGTTTTAAAGATTTATTGTTTGAGAAAAGGTGAGAGAGAGAGAAAGGAAGAGAGTCCAGAGTAGTCTCCATAGTTGTGACATGGTTTCATTCCACACAAGTGAATGTGGGGCCACACAAGGCAGGAACTGAACTGGGGCCTCCCTCAGGGGAGGCAAGAACCTTTGCCATCATCCTGGTGGTCACCAGTTGTACCATAGTTCAGCATATGGGTTTGCACGGGCTGGGGCCGGGATTCGATCCCCAGACCTTGCGTTTGCAGGCAAGTGCTAAACCTGCTGAGCTGTCCTGGCATCCTATCATTTAAATAATTTATAGAAAACTGAATTAGATTTACAGAATCAAATCTAAAGTGGTAGGAACATAATAGGGACCTATGGACTCGAAATAATTTCTTGAAGTTGCTGCTACGTTCATTTATTCTAGCTACTTAGCAGAAGGAAGAAAAGTGAAGGCTAAGAATAACCCACATACTTCTTGAACAATTTTGAAATATAATTGGTTTAAATTTTTTTTTAAAGATTTATTTTATTGTTTGAGGGAAGGTGAGAGAGAGAAGGGGTAATAATTGGTTTTATATTTAGCTGGCATAATTACGTTTGTGAATAAGTGCGTATTTTACATATATTTAGAGAATAATGTTTTCAATTTTACTAATCTCATATTTAAAAACGGCCTTTCGTTTATAAATTATTCTTTCACTTGCTTTCAGCTTTAAACTTTATGATTAGGAAATTTTTATTTTGGTGACTGTTACTCTGATTTATGTTTAATTGAATAAAATGTTGATACAATCATCTGCTTTGAATAGGTATTATTACCAGAGGGGTATTTTGGCAAAAGTGGAAGGTCAGCGCTTGGTGTATCAGTTCAAGGAAATGCCAAAAGATCTCATTTACATAGACGACGAGGATCCAAGTTCCAGCATCGAGTCTTCAGACCCATCACTGTCTTCAACCACCACTTCAAGTAGGAGCCAAGCAAGCCGAGCAAGAGTGTCTCCAAGTTCAGGGATAAAAGCCGGAGCCACTGCAGTCGTAAAGCCCGGGAATTCTAAAGCCATGAAACCCAAAGATCCTGTGGAAGCCTCACACCCCGCGGAAGCTCTGAGGACAGCACAGCCCTCAAAGTCCCCGTACCCCACCCAGCTCTTCCGGACTCTGCACGTGGTGCAGCCGGTCCCCGAAGGAGAAGCCACCGTGATCGGCTGCGTGCAAGACGAAGCATTAAGCTCTTCGGTTCAGGGTATTAGGTGAGACAACTAAAGTGACCCTTGCGTATTACGAGGTGACATTCCTGATCAGAGCCATTATTCGTTTGTACGTGGGTTAGAGTGAAAGTACAAGGTCTGGCCGAGGTGTAATGCCCCCATTTTTATGAGCTGGTGACCCTGTACGTAGATGCCAAGCTAGAATTTTTGGTCAGCCGATTGTGTCAGACCTCTGGTTATATCATTGATGTCTTTGTAACGTCAGCGTTACTTGATGTTAATATATCACTTTGGGTCTGGTCCATATAACTTTTTATAACTGGATTAATCCACAAAGGAAGGGATCCACATACAAGAACACCCAGAGAATGGTTTCAGAACTTTTTCAAACAGAGTCAGAGGCTGTAAAAATTCAGCATGAATTGACATACCCTGACCTTTTGGAATGCATTGAGTTCCAAGACATAAGCAATTATTTCTTGAGAAGGACCCTGTTATGGAACAGTTCCAAAGTTCAAACAGGTAGGGAAGCCAAGAATCTAAGTTCCTCTTTTTCAGGCTTTCAGAATGGCAGAAGTGGGAAGAATAATTTTTTTGACTTAAATCAAATTTGCCTCAAGCCCCAGGGGGAGATACAAAACAACAGATTGACCAAGAAAAAAAAAAAAAATCCCTTTCTGCTTCAGACTGATTTTTTGCAGACATTTGGGACTGGTCTTGGCCGACTGCGAATGGGAAAAAGGGTGGAAGGCAGATAAAATTAGGTAGACGTTTGTAGCATTCCATTTTTCTGTTTTCCTACGGTCATGAATTTCCAGAACATGAATTATAATAACATTGGAGCCCTTCCAAATCCAGTAAAACGATTCTTTCTTTATTTTCATTAGCCCACTTCAGTCTTATATTTCTGTATTCCAGAATATAAATGCTGGATTTTTGTTCAATTGATCTTAAAGCAAGTGACCATTGCAGACATAGGTGATTCGGTCTTTCTTCTTTGGTCCATGTAAACCTTTGACATTGTGAAAATTGAACTCTCTTTAATTTTTAGTTGATTTGCAAGGAATATAAAGATGACATTTTTTTCTATTTTAATTGAACAGGAATGATGATACATGTTTAATTGACATTAAAGAAGTACTTATTTAGCTCTTATTTCATTTTACTGTTTTATTTTCCTCTCAATCCTGTTGTTTACCTATGATGACTGAGTATCTAATTGGTTCGGCCCATTGGTTCCCAGACTTTTTGTCATCTTATTGTATGGTTTAGGCTCGCTTCAGCAGCACATATATGAGGCCTGTCTGGAAAAAATCATTTATGTATGTTGATAGGAAACATATAGTGGCCACAGCTAATCACTGGGACCCCCTTCTTAGAATGAGTCAGTGGTTTTTTAGCATCTGTAATCAAAGTTTCCTTTACAGACTTTGAGAATAAAACCAAATCAAAACAAAAAAAAACCCAGCCCCCCAAAATTAAAAACTGAAAAAAACAACAACCCAAAACACATCTCTTTAGCTCTGGATGATATTAAATTGTGATATTGTATTGGATACTCGCTACCCTGAGTGTCAGTTTCTGAGTAAGTCTCAGTGCCCAATATGGAAATGTTGTAATTATCTTTGATGTACCTTTTAAAGATTTATTTTTATTGTTTGTGACAGAGAGAGAGAGAAGGGGGAGGGCCCAGAGCAGTCTCCATAGTTGCACATCATTGGTTTTTCCACATAGTTTCATTCCACAGGTGGACGCAGGGCTGCACAGGGCAGGAACTGGGCCGGGGCCTCACCCCGGTGAGAACTGAATTGGGGGCACTCCCCAGTTCAGCATATGGGTCTGCAAGGGCCAGGCCCAGGATTTGATCCTCTGTCCCGAGATTTGATCCTCGGTCCCCAGGGCAGCAAAGTGAGCGTTTAACCCACTGAGCCAACCCGGCTTCCCCTGATGTACCTTTTAGAATTTTCACTTCCAAGATGCCTGAGCGTCTGGATTCTGTGCCTGCTTCTTGCCTCTACTGTTTTTTCTCTTCAGTCCCACTTGCACGTTACTGCTTCGCAGGGCTTTGATACGTTGTTGTTTGCAGCTTCTGTTCTGCACAGTGCAGTCCGTCCGGTTCCTGTAGCTGCCTGCTCACAAGCCCTTCCTTGGCCTCCAGCTAAAGCTGACTGCCTGCCTTTGCCTCAGTCTAGTACGTAAGCCAGGTACTCCCTTAAGAGTTTACTTTAATGCCCGTCGCCTCCTATGTACTTAAGTCTGTAGGAGCTGGGTTTTCTTCACTGTCCTTTTCCAACTGTCTAATCACATAGTATCTGGCACATAACACGTCTTCATATTTATAGAATTTATTTTGAAGCAGTGTAAATATATTCCTTCTTTAACTTCCTCGTAGAACACTGAGTTCTCTAAGTGGACTATGAGAATTAAGAAATACAATGTTTAATTTTTCAAACTTTAAAACATACTTTCGTATGGAAATTGTTCTATTTACGTGTATGTATGTATGTATGTATGTATGCAAATACACTCTTAATCATTTCTTTGACTTTTAAAACAACTCTTTTCTCATTTGGTTCTACCTTTTATTCTCTTCCCCAAAATCCTATTGTTTTAAAACAGTTAAACCTTTAATTGAATGCATTTTATTCCCCCAAATAGCAATACTCTTTGAAGACTGACAGCTGATGAATATAATTACTCAGGTTTTACTAGCGTATTCTCCATTATATAGAAAGTAAAAGTGTTAAAAAATTTTTAAGCAAATAGTACATAACTCTGAAATTTTAACATGTTATTACTTTTTCATTAGATTAATTTCTTGTTTAGTGATTTCTTTTCTAATTTGCAGTTTTAATTAACCTAACTTTTTATTATGAAAAATTAAAAAAAAAAAAAGAAATGTTGAAATAGTACAGTGAACACCTCTTTTACCATCCACCTAGATTTTCAGTTGATAGCTTTTTGCCTTTTTTGTTTTCTCTCCCTATTTTTTCTGTTTGGTTATATATCAAGTAAGTTGGCATTGTTATGAAATGGCACCTCTAAATATTTCAACTCACAATTCTTAAGAAAAGTGACATCATCCTAAATAACCATATTATCACTTCTAAGAAATTAACAATAGTTTGGCTGTATCATCTTTTATTTTATGAATACTTGTCCATAAAATCAAAGCCCTTTCAAGATTTTCCTTCTGCAGTTGAGAGAAGGTGGAATATGAGTGGAAATTAGATCAATTATTAAATTACTCCAACAAGAGCTGACACTTGGAAACATTCTATATTTCTTACACTTGACTTAGATGAATGTATATGGAATCCTCACTGCTCAATGAGGTGTAGGTAATATTATTCCTATTTTACAGATGAGGAAACCCGGGCAAGGAGAGGCCAAGGAGGCTGGGCACATCTAGTAAGTGATGGAGGCAGTCTCTTTGCAGTTCAGTCCCAAGCCGTCAGCTTGATGATTTGCCATCCTGCCTGTTGATCCACATAAGTTGCATGAATTATCGGTTACTTACAATGAAGTAGCACCATGTACTTGTTTCTCCCCGTACTTTTCTCTTGCTCATTTTCTTTTTATCTCACCTACTTGCATGTACTTGTATCTATGTCGAAATTGATTAAGCTTTTATTAATTGAGTTAAGGTCTATGTACTCTGTTTTTGCAAATTTTAATTTTGACTGTGGCTTCATGTTATTCCAAGAAACAACAACAAAAATAAACCCCTGGTGAAAATATTTTCCTAAAATTGACCCTTGGTAAACTTGGAAGTCCATATACCTACCTAGCATAACTACTTTCTCTGTAATATTTATTCAAGCAGTAATAGTTTTTCTTAGGGTCTTTTAAATAAATTGGCCTCTAAAAATATATGATGTGCGGGTTACTTTAAGAGCAGTGTAATAGAGAAGGAAGAATGTGGGCATAATTTTCAGCCCCACAGCCTTGTGCATTATTAGGTGTGACATCAAATTATACTCATTAACTATTCTGAGTCTGTTTCCTCATCTACTAAAGATGATAATACTTAACCTTACCAGTGACTGTAACAATTAAAAGACACTTCTTGACATCTGAGTAGATAACTCCGCAAAAGCTAAATGTTACACAGCCATGTGCCACATAATGACATTTTGGTCACAGACAGGCCGCATGGACGATAGTGGCCCCGTAAGGTTATGATGGCACTCGGTTTCCTGTGAGGAGTGGGAGTTTGGGTGGGTAGGGGGAGTCTTTTTCCTGCCAGCTCCGCTCATGGCAGGTGCTCTATGCAGGTGTGCCGCGTGTTTCATACCACATTTTTACTGTACCTTCTCTGTGTTTAGATACACACATACTTACTGTGTTACAGTTGCCTACAGTATTCAGTACAGTAACACGCTGTGCAGGCTTGTAGCCCCGGACCAACAGGCTGTAGCATGTATCGAGGTGTGCAGCAGGCTAGACCACCTAGGCTTGTGTATGTGCACTCTCATGTTCACACAATGACACGTGTCGCCGAAGGATGCATTTCTCGGAATGTATCCCTGTCATTACACAATGCATGACTATATTGTATATCTTCCTTAGGTTCGAAAAGTTTGAGGGACTTTAAATTTTCAATATTTTACCCCTTGGTTCCAAGAAGCTTAGGAGATTCTTAAAAATATTTTCTGGTAGATGGTAGGCAGTCAGGGTTTCAATATGGGGACATTTTCTTTCTTTCTTTTTTTTCTTTCTAATTTGAACAAAAGAATTGTGGATCCCTGATTAGCAATATGGAAAATTTCCAAGTACATTATTGCTTGTGCCACACCTAAGAGAGGGAAAGATGAATGGGAGTGGTGTGTATTAAAGACTTGTAACTGTTCATAGTTTAAAGATACAGTAGTGAGCATTCATCTTTTGTTGAAGTTATTTAGGAGTTAGGAAATGATAGTATGTTGTAATGGTTAAGCATGCGGGTTCTACAGTCTCATAGCCTCCTTTCTAGCTGTTCACCTTATGCAAACTGTTCAACCTCTTTGTGCATTAATTTTTCCATTTGTAAAATGAGGATAATAGTACTTATAGGTGGCAAGGCTGTATATATATATATATTTATAGATCCAATCTGTATGCTTACTATGTACTAAGTACTATTTTATGTCTATGTACATTGTAATGAACTCTAGGCATGGGAAGCCCTGGGATCTTTTTTATTCAAAATGCGGTATCTGGGGGAAGCCGGGATGGCTCAGTGGGTTAAACGCTCACTTTGCAGCGCTGGGGACCAAGGATCGAATCCCGGCCCCGTTCTGTATGGAACCATATGCTGAACTGGGAGCTCCCCCAGTTCAGTTCTCTCTCTGTCTCTGTCTCTGCATCTCTCTCTCTGTCAAAATAAATAAATAAATAAATAAATATTAAAAAAAAAGAAAATGCGGTATCTGGCTGTAGGTTAAGGTACCATTCCCAGGCTCAGATTCCACACAAGATGCCCTGATTCAGGTTGGCAGTGGGAGAAGGAGGCACAGAGTGTTTTTGGAAAAGCTCCCTGGCTCCCGGAGTTATTCTGTAAACTCACTCATCCCTGCCTCCATGATATGAGTACATCTGGCCTTTATTTCTAGCCGCACCCTGCCCACCGATCCAATCTGCATTTTCCGATTGCATTCTGTTCTAGCTCTCTCCTTCACGAGAGTCACTAATGTCCAGCAGTAGACTGACTGATCCTGACTGTGGGGACTTGGGTGACAATCTGAACTTGACCGTCAGTATTCGGCATGAAAGGGTGGGCTCTTAAGTCACCCTGTCTTTCTACTACCTTTGAATTTCTGAGTAACACTGACTCTTCCTTTGTTTTCTCCTCCAGAATGTCATTTCTCACTTATGTGACAGTCCTCTGAACTGTGACTTCCTGAAATTAACCTATAATAATCTAGCAATAGTTAACATTTGGTTTATGGATACTAATCTAGCTATTAGCCATTTGAAGTAGCAGTAATATATCTTTTGTAACTCAGCTGTACAAAATTCAGAGATAACAAGTTGAGGTTCAGATGCTGAGTTTTTTCAAGTACTTTTGTTTAATATTAACAATGCCTGTAACCATAAGTTTCATAGCTGTGAACTTTTAAAATTACATTGACTCAGTATCATTTATGTACTTTTTTCTTCAATAAATAGCATCACCAACTTTACATGAACTGGACGTTACGTTAATGGATTTTATGTAAAATTGTAGCTTTATAACTAAATTTTGTGAAAATTATTTTGAGCTGAAGAAACTGCTAAAACAAGCCTCTACTTTTGCCTAAACTTGGCCCTATTTTTTATTCTCTCTGTCAGCTTAAAGAGCCTTCTTGAGTTAATTATATTCATGACTTGTTTTACGTAATATAATAGGAACTCTCAACTATTAACCCCTTGACATTTGAATTAAGTTCTGTGTAAGCAAAATATACTATTTATATTTCAACTTAACATTTGTGTAAGCTTAACAAAGAACATAATATTTATCAATTGCTAAATAATGTAAGAAAGTATCATAATTCAATACTAATAACCAAAATTTATAAAGAATAGTCATATAAAAATTTAAAAATAACTCAATGGTTCTATAGAGCAATTGTTCCCAACATTTTTGGCACCAGGGACCGGTTTCATGGCAGACAGTTTTTCCACGGACCAGGTTGTGTGTGTGTTGTGTGTTGGGGGGGAAGCGTGTTCAGGATGATTCAAAGGCATTACATTTATTGGGCACTTTATTTCTGTTGTTATTACATTGCAATCTATAATGAAATAATTATACCTTCATCACCTCAGCTCCACCTCAGATCATCAGGCATTAGGTTCATATAAGGAGCATGCAGCCTAGATCCCTCACATGCAGCCTAGATCCCTCGCATGCACAGTTCACAATAGGGTTTGTGCTCCTATGAGAATCTTATGCGGTCGCTGATCTGACAGGAGGCGGAGCTCAGGTGCTAATGGGAGTGATGAGGAGCGGCTGTATATGTATATGTGTATATCCTTTTCATGCTAGCATTAGGACAGAATACCTTTGCAAGATAAGGTTCTGTTTATTTGTTAAGATGCCAACTTCTTTAGTATATTTCTTTTTTTCGGATGGTTCCAACAATTGCATTATTTTTATTTGAAATTTGGAGTAATCTCAGTGATGAATACCAGTTGTCCAAGAACAGTGTGTATGCCTTCCCTAAAATTGGTTTGGCCACTTCCATAACTAGGAGTTGGGATGCAAGTGGGTCATTTCCTTGAACCTTATCTTGTCCTGTGTAAATTTTAAAGTGAGTGCAATATCCAGTAATGGATTCACATAACTTGCAAACTTTGATTCCAAATCTGGCATGTTCCATAGCTATAAATTGCATGTACCCCAGCCATCCTTTGAATTTCATCAGTGACCCGTCTAGGGAGACATCTTCATCTGGAGCATATAATTATCCAAATTTATTATTCAAGTAGTCGACTATACGTTGCACTTTTCATATTCTGTCTTCTTTACGTACAGTTTCATTATCCTCAAAGTGAAGAAAATGAGATATAGCAAGAAATGATTGGGAGGCAGTTTTTAAAAATACTTGCTCTTTTTGACCAGTACATATCTAGTTTAGATTTTTTTACTTGTGGCATTATGATACATAATGAGAGGTGTGTTTTCATCACTTGTTACTGGAAGCCACTCCTTGTCCGTTTTCAAGTTCTGGTCCTTTACCTTTTGACTTGCCTGTCTTACTTGTTTCTGTGGTTGTCGTTTCAAAAAAAATTGTCACTTAGCACTTGTTTCAAAACACAAAGGCATAGATAGGATTTGTTCCAAGTCCTCACAAAACTCAAGTGTTTATACCAGCAATTGGGATAAATGGTATTTGGAGTATTTTTTTTTCCTAAATTCGTTCTTTATCTCCTGAATCACAATCATCGCTGCTTGATATAGATAGAGGTCTTTCATATTTACAGTATTATGTTGGATAGGGCCACCTTCACTTGAATTTGAATCTTCTGTTGAATAGAATAATCAGCTGTAGAATTTGTTGAGTATCAGTCTCACTTTTTTCTCTTGCATACCCCATTTGGCTTCAGTGTCTCTTTCATACAGATTCAAAACAGACATGTTAAAGGGATTGTTTCTACAGTTTACACTTTAACACTGAATATATACACTGCATTTTTTCATGTAGGAGACAATACTTCTGTCTAAAATTGTTAGATGAAAATCTTAGACAAAAATTTGAGGGTTGTCTTATACACGGTAGTAACTCATGTATTGATTTCTTAGTGTTGGGATAGGAAAGTAAGGCTTGTCTTATACATGGGGGCATCTTATATATAGAAAAATATGGTCATTATTTCTTGATAGTATTTGCGTTATGACAGCACTCAAAGCAAAGTAAATCTGCATGCACCTCAGAGACGTCAGTGTTCACAGTGGCTTAAACAACGAAGTATGAGATGTCTTTGTATGTCAAGAGCTTAAAATTCTTTGATAATTCTGTCACTTACGAATTTAAGGCTGAGGTGCTTTTCATTTTAGTGAATCGAGCGTTTTACCTCTATCTAGAAAAACAGATTGAAAACGGTTATACTCATAGGAAGTTTGGTGATTGTGGATGAATATGTTGATGACATTACACCTCAATATTAAAATAATGTGAATCCAACACATTTGTCTCCAAATTCCTCATTTTCCTTCAGACAGCTCTCACATGACTCCCTTGCCAAACACTTGGACATCTTCCTCCTTCCCCGACATAATTGCGCCCCCATTCATGCCAATGTGGCGCTCGGTACAGACTCTGCTATTTTCTCTTTTTCCAGACGCTCTCACAGTTAGTGGCCTGACAGCTTCGTGCTGAGCATTTCTGCACGCCCAGTGTGGGATCCAGGGTCTGGTGCCACGTGTGTGACACTGTGTTGGACACACAGGGTGTGGCGTTTGAAGCCCGTCTCACGATTTGTCAGAATAGCCTGTCGGTGTTGCAGTTTTAAAGGATAATGTAGAACGTGGTTTTCTCACGTGTTGTTTCATGTTCTCCGTAGGACTCTCCAGGCTCCCCAGCAAGTGCCTGTGGTCGTGTCTCCCGGGAGTCAGCATTTGCATACAGTAACACTCCAGACAGTGCCAATCACAACCGTGATCGCCAGCACAGACCCAGCGTCCGGGACCGGGTCTCAGAAGTTTATTTTACAAGCCATTCCGTCCTCGCAGCCCGTGACAGTCCTGAAGGAGAACGTCATGCTGCCGGCTCCGAAGCCGGGCTCTCCTTCCATTGTGCTGAGCGCTGCCCACGTGCAGCAGGTTCTCACTAGCAACGTCCAGTCCCTTTGCAACGGGACCGTCAGCGTGGCCTCCTCGCCCTCCCTCAGCGGCCCTGCCCCGGTGGTGACCTTCTCGCCTCGCAGTTCACAACTGGTCACCCACCCGCCCGGCACGGTCATCACGTCACTCATCAAAGCTCAAGACACCCAAACGCCTGGACAGCAAGTAAAGAAGGAGGAAGACCAGTGGGAGGAAGACAGTGGGAAGACGGAGCCGCAGTCTTATGCGATGGTGGTTTCCCGGGCCCACGGACTCACCTTGCAGGCGGCCGGCAGACAGAACGAACTGCTGGAACCCAACTCTTTTTAATGAAAGTGCCAAAGGAATTCTGGGCGATTGGTGGGGTTTTTTGTTTTTTGTTTTTTGAATTGAACATTTACGATTGTATACAACAGGCTCTCTGATGCTAGGACAAATTCTAGAGATGGTCCTCATTTTGTAGTTAATTGTCAAAAATAATAGAGATAATTTTGATTTTGCTAAGATGAGGGAGGGACACCGAAGTGGGGTGTTCTTTGTTCTCCAAATGTTTCCGTGTTCACTTGTGAAGGAACAGCCGTTTTATACTATGAAGACGTTCTTTGAAGATTTTTTTTAGTGGCTATCTCATAACCCTTTTTAAAGTTTCTTTTTTTAATTTTACATGTTCTTACCTTTTTCTGATTCCTTTGTAAATACAGTACTTCAATAGAACAGGAAATTTATATAGCACCTACTTTCATTCCACTTGTCTAAGCTACGTCTTGACTCTTTCAAATGCAAGACACGTATTTCCTGCTTTGTTAAAATTACGACTTCACGAGGCTGACTTAAGTTGGTTGCACTGTATAATAAACTATGAATATGTAAAATACAACATTAAACGTTGAAATGTGCCCATGATATGCCGAACCTGTTTCAGAAGCAGGAGAACAGAAAAGCATCAACTCCGCGGCGTGGCTGTCCTACGGACGAGCTGTCACCTTGCTCAGGCACTTGATCTTCTCCAGGTCTGTTCTCCCGTCAAAGGAAGGGGTGCATTGGATTAGATTAGATGATCTTCAGTTTCCTTTCTCATTCTAAACTTCATGATTCCAACTCCTCCAGTTTAAAGTTCTATCAATTAAAATATTATCAGCTTATTTGTTACTGTAAGGGTAGCTAAACTGTTGCAGAAAAATGTGGCCTGCTGAACTTATTCTGCCATTATCCGGAAGATCTGCTGTGAGCCTGAGTTCTTCCTAAATACCTTGTTCATTAATTCTTTAGGCCCGGGTGCACTGTGATCCATCAGTAAACTTTTGTTGCTGAATGCAAAATGATACACTGCTATTCTGAAAGAGTCCAGCACGGCTCTTCCTTCAGGGCCCAGAAATCAACCAAACCCTGGGCTAAACTGAGTAGTCAGTCGCTATAAAAGCAGAATTGCTTTATATTTTGGATCTTTTCTTTTTTATTGGGAGTGGGAGGAGGGGTATTGCATACAAAGAAAATATTCATATATATCCAAGTTTCTGAAATAAAATAGTTTTTAGATTACTTTTTCAGCTGTAAATAATGTACATTTAATTTCACAAGAAAAATTTTCTGCAAATTTTCTAGTACAACAAATTTTTGTAGATGAAAAAAATCATGTTTAGAGGGCTAATGCTACATGTTTTCATATTAAGGAATAAATTTGTATTTAAACAGAAACTTAAATTTTGGAACCCTCTAAACATTTTTTGTATCTTTAATTGGTTTATTATTAAATAAATTATGTAAAAATTCTCAGTGTTTGTGTTTTCAAGCAAATACGTCTTAACGAGTATACAGGAAATGTTGCCAGTATTACAGTATTATCAGATGTTTATGTAACAAACTCCACGGGTCAGGTTAAAATTGCAAAACATCATCCTCTCCTCTTCCCTTCTGTTGTGCCACACGGCAGTTTCTAGACACCGCACGAGGGATTACCAAGCTCCAAAAATTAGAAAACATTAGAATGCTGTGCTATTTGTGATAGCATGGATGGGTCTTGAGATCATCTTGCTAAGAGAAATAAGTCAGAAACAGCTGAGAACCAAATGACTTCACTCATATGTGGGATATAAAACAAAGCAACATATGAACAAGAGAAACCAAAAGTCCTAGACAGCAGTTTCATGGTTACCAGAGAGTAAGTGGGGAGGGAAGGTGGTGGAAGAGGGTAAACGAGGTCAAATATATGTTGGAAGGACTGACTGGGTGGTGAGCACACAATGTGATACATAGATGATGTTAACAGAACTGTATACTTGAAGCCTCTATTTTATTAACCAATGTCACCCCAGTAAATTTAATAAAAACTGTTTTAAAATAAAATAGTCAATGTTCTCAGCACTATTAAACATGCTTTTAAAAACAAGCTTTTTAAATTAGAAACCAGCACAGTTAATTGGTTAACAATAGAATAAAACCAAAATATAAGAAAATTAAAATCAATCCAGTATCTCTATATCCATAAGGAACTTCCACTTACTCATTTTCTCACATCAGTTAATATTTTTCCAAAATACCACTTTAGAAGGAGCATCTTTATCTCTGAAGACAGATACTGCGAAGGGTCTGAAAGACGGGTCTTGCTGAGTTTCCCCAGAGTACTTGTACTATTCTTAGTGCACGCTCTTTTGTTCTACAGTTTTCCCACAACTTCTCACTCTTCATCAAACCTAGTATAAGGACGCTCAGGATTAATCATTTCGTTGGGTCTTCATTTTCTTATGAAGGCTGCCATGTCATGTAAAACTTAAAACATTACATAAAAACTCACACTTTTTGGGGAAGCCGGGATGGCTCAGTGGGTTAAGCGCTCACTTTGCAGTGCCAGGGACCAGGGATCAAATCCCAGCCCCGGCCCCAGTCCGTGTGGAACCATATGCTGAACTGGGAGCTCCCCCAATTCAGTTCTCTCTCTGTCTCTGTCTCTGTCTCGCTCGCTCTCTGTAAAAAATAAATAAGTAAAAAAACAAAC
>PVKE010020543.1:0-27387 GCA_004027555.1 Craseonycteris thonglongyai | reverse complement strand
TAGGACATAAAGTTTGAAAATGATTCATCTTTCCTGCAAAGGGCAATAAATCCTTTGTTTTTACCAACCATTGCTGGTGCCCCATCGGTAGTTATCGCAGACAACTTATGCAAAGGCATGTTTATCGACCTGGCATATGTTCTGAAAGTTTTATAAATATCCTCACCTCTCGTCTGTCCTTTCATTGGTAATATTTGCACCAGCTCCTCTTTTACTGTGAAGTGACTAAATACCATTCTCACCATAACTGCCAACTGTGCGGTGTCTGATATATCTGTTGACTTGTCAAATTGCAGAGAGAAGCAGTCACATATTTCCAAGTCAGTCTTTAACTGAGTTTGCAAGTCTTTTGAAATTGTGTGTATTCTTCTTGTGACTGTGTTATCTGACAACTGTAGGTCTTGTATTGCCAACATAATCTCACGCTTGTTAGAATATTCCTCAAACAAACAATTGGCAGCAGTCAGACATGCTTCTTTTAACAATTCACCATCCTGGAAAGGTTTTTTTCTTCTTTGCGAGCATGTGAGAAATTTTGAAAGAAGCAATGGTTTCCTTTTTAGATTTTTCCACATGTCTGGTGAAAACAGTCTGTTGAGTAGTTCAACTTCATTTTAGTTGATTTATTTTTTTCTTTCTTACTTCAGATTTAAGTGGATAATTTGTATCAAAAGTGGTATGACTTGTCTGAAAGTGACGTTCAACATTATGTTTTTTCGGCACTGCAATACTACTGCCACACAACAGGCAAACGCATTTACCTTTTCAATTAATGAAACAATATGATTCCTCCCAGTCTGTGTTAAAATTATAAGTTCGTTTTCTCTTATTTGGTCCACTCATTTTAGGACTAAAAAAATAAAAATAAAAATAGTTATAGAACTACAATATCATATCAAATTGCCACCATAATAATAGATGACCTACCTCGCTTTTAGTTCATTTAAAATCGAATATATCAAAACACTGTGATCCTAGCTACCCGTCACGACCCGATCAGTCCAGCAACCGCAATCCAAATGGCAACTTGGCGCCTCCCGGTTGGGTGGAGGAGAGTTTAAAGAGCGCAGCGGCTCAACAAGACGCGACATGTACAAAGGCGAAAGCTAGGGGAACACTTATACATACGATATCGCAAACATACCCACGAATATAATAAACCTGTGTAGATACTCCAACAATATTTTAAAATTCTAACACATGTATAAAAATAAAGTATAGTTTTACTTAGTGTTTATGAAAGACTTCTGATGCAGTCACATAATGGCGGGCGCACACAAATCGGGCCGCGGGCGCCATGGCGCCCGTGGGCACGGGGTTGGGAATCCCTGGCTTAGCCCATGACACACCTACGTTATATGGGACAGCCTATTGCTCCTAAGCTACAAGCCTGGACAGCGTGTTACTCTACTGAATACTGCAGGCAAGTGTAACACAATGGTATTTGTGTATCTGAGCATATCTAAACATAGCAAAGGTACAGTACAGTTACAGTATAAATGATAAAAAAAACGGTTCACCTGTGTAGGGCACTTACCACGAGTGGAGTTTGCAGGACTCTGTCACTCTGGGTGACTCAGTGAGTGAGTGTGAAGGCCTCAGACATTTCTGTACAGGACTGTAGACTTTATAAACTTTGTACACTGAGGCTACACTAAATTTATAAAAAGAAACACTTGTCTTCAGTAATATATTAAACTTACCTTACTGTAACTTTTGTGCTTTACCATATAAACTTAAAATTTTTTTAACTTTTCAACTCTTTGGAAAGAACACTCAGCTTTAAACACAAACACTTTGTACAGCTGTATAAAAGTATTTTCTTTCTTTATATTCTTATTGTATAAGCTGTTTACTTTTTTTAATTAATTAATTTTTTTTTTTTACTTTAAAAACTTTTATTGTTAAATACTAAGGCAAGGGATGCCGGACAGCTCAGCAGGTTGAGTGTTTGCCTCACAATCAGGAAGTCTGAGGATCGAACCCTGTCCCCAGTTAGGGCACAGCCCATGTGCTGAACTGCAGCAGAACTGGTAACTGCTGGGATGGCAGTGAAGGTTCTTGCCTTCCCTGTGGGAGGCCCCTGGTTCAGTTCCTGCCCTGTGCAGCCTCACATTCACCTGTGGAATGAAACTGTGTTACCACTAATGATGTGCAACTATGGAGACTGCTCTGAGTCTTCCCCTTCTCTCCCCCTCCCCCCTTCTCTGAAACAATAAAGTAAAAATCATAAAACAAAACAAACAAAAACCTAAGGCAAAAACACACTTAGCCTGGCCCTACACAGGGTCAGGATGACCCATATCACTGTTGTTCCCACTCCACGTCTTGTCCCCTGGAAGGTCTTCAAGGGCAATAACCCTTAAGGAACTGTCGTCTCCTAGGATAACACTGCCTTCTTCTGGAACACCTCCCCAAGGACCTGCCTGAGGCTCTTCCTGAGGAGCTGTCACTCTTTTCAGAAATGAGTCCATGGTGGTTTCTTCCTTTTTCTCTTCATAGATTTGCGTATAAGCAGATGATGCCCCATGCACATTCCCCAGCCTTTCGGCGTTGGGGTCCATGTTTCCTAAGTTTTTAAGGAGCTTGGTGAGGTCTGCAAAAGCTTCTGCTGAACCCTTTGCTGTGAATTTTCTTGGGGTTCTCTTTTGCTCACTGCAATTTCCTTTTCTCTCGCCTCTTCTTTGATTATCTGTTCTGTTCAGTTCCAACAACTCCTCAAAAGTCATTTCCTCAGGAGCTACCTCTAGGAGCTCCTCAAACTCATCCTCATCCACCCTCAGCTTCAAGTTGGCTGCTGTCTCAACCACAACCTTGTTGATTTTTGCTACCTTTGTGCTACAACTTTATGACAGCTATGATGTCACTAGGCAATAGGAATTTTTCAGTTCCATTAAAATCTTACGGGGCTACCATGGTATATGTGTCATGGTTGACTGAAATGTCATTATAGAGCACATGCCTGTAGTTCCTATTTGGTGATGGTAAACTGAGACATAGAAAAAGAAATGCCCTTTCAGCCCCTCTGTGTTGTCTCTGTTTGCCCCTTGGTAATTCTTGAGGATTTTTAAAGGTAACTAGAAAAAGATGGTAGAAAAATCTGCCCATTGGATTTGGCTAACATTTTTATTTTTCTTATTTTGAATTTTATCAGCTGGTTGTTTCCCTGGGAGCCTCCTTCAGGAGCCCCTGGGGGAGGTGGGAGGGTCTGGCAGGTTTGGCAGGTGTGTCCCACAGAGGTGGGTGTGATTGCCAAGGTCATTCTCCTGCCTGTCCTTTAGTTTGCTTCTCTCAGGTGTCCCAGTAAAGAATTGGTGGTGGTGGTGGCAGATCCGGCTGACCTTGCAAGGTTTGGGTCTCATGACATTTTCTCTCCTGGGCATGAGGCTGCCCCTGGAAGGTGCCAACCTGCAGCCCCTGCAGAGAGGCACAGGGAGCAGCCGCAAGTCCCCAGCCCAGGTTGTGTTCTTAGCATCTGGTTCCCCTGTAGGTATCACTCTCTGCAAATAGAGTAATGCCAGACCCCAGCCTAAGAAAAGTTCTGAGCCCTTCTGCCCGATTCTGCCCTGGGAAAAGAGGGGTACTGGGCAGAGGTTTTGACTACTCGCCAAAAAAGAATAAAGTGAGACAGCAAAGATGCCTCAAGAAGATTGCCTGAAGCCAAGAGGCTCGTGCTAGACATGTGGACACCAGATAAGACTTTGACAAGAGTAAGCGGCCCCACAGCCAGCTGGCCAACAGAGTGCCCCTTCCCAGAGAGGGTTTCTGAGTTCCCCCAAAGCCCAGAGCCCTTTACTCTCCCCAGGAATGTTTCCTGCTGCCAAGGCCAGCCCCTGCGGCGAGGTGACCTCCAAAATGCCAGCTAGGGCGGAAGTCACAAGGATCTTGTCCCAACTCATTCCCAGCAGACTCCCTGTTGATCCCATTGATAAAAACCTGCCGCGCAGCCGCGGCTGTGCACCGGGCAGCCAGCCAAGCCCGACTTCATTCACAAACAGGTGGCAGGGCTGTGAGGAGTAGGGTAGGGAAGTGCAGGGGCATGAGGACCCGGGAGGAATGGAGCAAAGACCTGAGATCTGGCCCAGACCAGGGGAACTCATGAGCACCCACCAGGGGGTGGGGGCTCCACAGGACAGAGAGGAACCCAAATCCTGAAGGCCGCAGGCCTGCGAGAGGGTGCAGGAGTAACCTAGGCAGGACACCCACACTCCATAGCTTCCTTGGACTAAATAAGGCCTGTGGCAACCAACTGGACCAGTTCTTCCCAAACCTTGGGGCTTATCAGAATCCCCTTGGGTGCTTTAAAAAATATAGGTGTTCACATTCCACCTCGAAAATCCAGTACTTAAGAGTTGGACCCAGATAGCTGTATTTGTAGCCCACTCTCCAGCTGTTTCTAGGGGCCCACACCGTCCTGGCTTGGCCTTTGGGGGTAACTGTAACAGGCTATACCCGCCTCCAGGTGCCAAGGCAGGACTCAAATTGGAGCCATTGCAAGAAAGCCATAGGGTGCGACAGCTGCTCATCGGCCTGATGCTTGTGAGACCTACAGATCGCTTTCATGTAGCTCCTCCAGTCATCTTGTAGTGGTTGTAGCAGGGCAAATCTACAGACCACCCCTGTCATGGGGCTCCAGATAGCCCCTGTCACTCTGTCACGGTACAGGCATGCCTTAGAGTTGTTGTGGTTCTAGTTCCAACCATCTCAATAAAGTGAGTCACACAAATATTTTGCTTTCCCAATGCATATAAAAAGTATGCTTATACTATACTGTAGTCTGTTAAGTGTGTAATAGTATTATGTCTAAAAAAGAAGGTACACACCTTAACTAAGGAATACATTATTGCTAAAAAATGCTAACCACCCTCTGAACCTTCAGCGAGTCGTACTCTTTTTGCTGGTGGAGGGTCTTGCCTGGGTGTTAATGCAAACACAACAGCTACAAAAGGCCCAGGTCCTTGGTGGGAACATTCATTCATGTGGTAGGAGTTTCCTGGGCTGACTCTGTTCACAAGGAAAGTGTCAGTCAAAGATGTCCAAAATCCAGTCTCTGCCTTCCAACAGCTCTGCAGATGGCCCATGAAGAGACCAGGACACAAGTAACTGGAAATGAACTCCTCAAGACACGGAGTGGGGAGTTTTTAGAGGCGGCACGTTCAGAGAGCAGGAGATAGATGAAGGAGGGAGAAACCAGGGCAGGCTTCCTGGAGGTGTAGGCTGCCCAGGACAGGGTGGGTTAAATTGCACTTTCCAGTTTCCGCAGACTTGCAGTTCTGGATGGGCTCCCTCTGCACTGTGTTCCAGAGACCCATTCCCCCACCCCCACTCCTCATCCTGCCTCCCATGCAGGTCCTCTGCTAACAGTGTATCTTTTTTCTCCTCTTCTTCCACAGAGGTGCGTTGGGCATGTATTCTTTATGCTAATGAAATTATATTTTATCGGCTTAAATTTGTCATCCTCCCGTAATGCATGGAGTCTCTGGGGAGCCTGCACTAGATACTCCATGGAGGTCCTCCCCGAAAAGGAGCCCCTCTAGGCGGGCCTCAGCCACCCAGGGCTGGTGACACAAGCTGTCACTACCTCTGGATTGCAGTTTGTCTTCTGGGCCAGGCTCTGCTCTGGAGGTGCTGGTGTGGCCGGCCCGTCTTCGCCCACATTCTCCTCACTGACTCCCAAGACCTGTCAGGAAAGAGTGTGGAGCCTCCCCAGGGCCTGAGTGCTAGGGATGCCCAGAGCAGCTACCCCACCTCAGCAAAGGCAGGGGCCACGACAGGGCCCGCTTTGGGAACCCTAGTGTTAATAGTACACGGCCACCGTGACCTGAAGTGAAAGGGGCTGGATGCAGAACCGCGTGTTCCGAATGCTTGCTGTTAGTCACAAGAAGGGAAAATTGCACAGCGTATCATATTTGCTTACAATGTGCTTATCCAGCGTCCGGCAGAAGTAACGCCCCATGTTGTAATGAGCTGGTAAACTATACCAAACCTTTTCTCACAAAATCGTGAGCATGTAATTCTGTAACTTAAGACCTTCACTGCTCTCACTCGCTGTTCCCGTGTCCGTCAATGGGCTATTTTACTCCAGGAAACCTGGGACACAAAGGTTATTAAGGTGACTAAGACAACACATCTGTTTATAGTGTACGACTTTAAAAAGGGCATTAATTCTCCTGGACACTGTGTATGCATAAGGGCCTCTGCAGTTATATAGTACAGTGCTTCCCTTTGAGGGGCCAGGGTTGGGCTGGCAAGAGAACCTGACACGCACATGTATACGTACAATACATACACATACACACGTATGTATACATATAACTTTTTGAACAATTCAAGTGTATTACAACCATTTTTAATGTCTTCTTCCATGAGTAGTGCGAGGCCGTGAGGTCTTCCCTGGCCTGGCCTGGACCAGAGGGAGAGGGGGTGTGTGTTCAAGCCCCTCCACGTCCCCCACTGCCCACGGCTCGGGCCCTAATCCACTTGACTTCGCCCCAGCCCTCTGCTTCTCCATGCTGTCTGCAGGCCCGGGCTTCTTCCTGCTTTCTGACTTGTATCTTCCATCCCCACTCGTTTGTCTCCTCTGTTCCCCAGCTGCTCAGCAGGCCCATCAGATCCATTTGTTTTGTGATCTTCTCAGCTGATAATGAATGACATGTGTCACACAGACAGCACCCCCACCTGGGATGGAAATACATATTCACGGGATGGAACTGGGAAAATATCAAAACATCAATTTCTAACCTCAGAGATCCACTGTCAACTCTTTTGCTCTGTCTTTTAGTTTAATATTTGTGTCATCCGCGTTATTTTCAGAAGTTCATACCATGCCCTTCCTACACATCTCTGTTCTGCTTGTTTTCCCTGAATATTCTGTTATAAGCATTTCCGAGACTTTTTATAAACCCCTCATGAATAACATTTCTAAAACTTATTATAGAGCTGTACCGTGCGTACATCGAACTGCCCCCTAATTCCTGAAGAGCATGGATACTCTGTCCCTGGCTGGGGTTGGCACCACTGCCTCAAATACTTGTGGAGGGAATGGAAGGTGCTGGTGTCCACAGAGGGCCTGGATGTCCACCTCGCCTGGAGTAAGTTTCAAAAAAAGAAAGTGCCTCACACATCCCCTTGACAAATACACACACCTGAACATGGGAGTGTTCTTCAAACCCCCAAACTCTGAGGTTTGGTTTTTTCCCATGAGAAAGCAACAGCTGGGACTGGGGCTTCCCATCTGACAGGAAGCCCAGTGTTCCATGGTTCCACGGCACGTCCTTGAGGAGAGCGTGGGGTCATGGGGCTGGCCCTGCCTGCCAGTGGCCGCCGATCCGCCCCTCACAGTCAACAGCCGGACTCCTGCTGCTCCCCTTGGAGGTGGGGTGGTCTTTGCTCTAAGTCTTTTGTTGGCACAGCCACATCTGCATCTGGGCCCCAGTGTCCTCATTTGTAAAAGGACAGAGGCCCCTTACAGTCCTTCTAGCCCTACATGCTCATCTAACACACACAGGCCGTTTGGGGGAAGAGGAGGAGGGTGACCTCAGATTCCCTGTGGTGTTGTAGGGTCCTCGAGGCTGCAGTTTCTGCCCCCGGCTTTCACCCATCTGGTCACTCTTTGTCACCCTCCCAGGTCCCAATCTCTCTCTCTCCTTCCGTGGAACCCTCTGCCCTCTGCTTTTAATCTCCTCCCCTCCACACATTGCCTGTCTTCTCTTTCAGACCTGTAAGTTCGATTTAAAGTGAGTTGCTCTGATTTGAAGACATTTGCATCTTTCGTCCTGTTAGCTTTCCATTGGAAAAGCAGGTGGTTGAGCAGTGTATGGTTCCCATCTGGGCCTCTGTGGCAGTTATTAACTCCGGGCTTCTTCCCGCCCAAGTCTCCTCAGGTCTCGTGGGCTCTAGCTGGCTCTGGGCCCTCCCTGAACCCATTTCTGTAGCCAGGGGCATGTGACCCACCTCCAAGTGGAGCACCCAGATCTGAGGGACTGGGCGTCCCCGGAGCAGACAGCAGAGTGTGAACGGAAAGTTGAGGAGTGTGGGTGGCTTCCCTAGTGGAGAATGAGTGAATGTGACCAAATAGTTAAAGCCACGGAAACCCACTTTGCCCCCATGGGCCAAACTGAACAAAACTAATTATTTCTCCAAGTCCCCGAAGGATGAAAACAACTAAATTTACTAAATGACAACCATTACTTCTCTGAGTCCCTGACGTATCCTCCTGCATAACCAATGTGTCCCCATTCTTTGTTTTAATTATACTTAAAATACCTGTGTGACCTTGGGTGAACCCCATGACCACTTGGGGATTCAGATCTCTTACCTATAAAATGAGAGGGTCAGCCTAAATTGTTAATTTGCTGACATTTATAAAACAGAGACATCTTTTTCTCAAATTAAATTCTACACGGAGTCCTAAAATACAAACTAGATACAGGTAATTGTTGTTCATATAAAAAAAGTCCCATAAGTCATGCTTGCTTTGGCAGCACATATACTAAAAACGAAAGGGTCCCATAAATTAAAACTTAGACTATTCACTTTTATTAAATCAATAAGTGAAAAAAGAAATAGGTCCATTCTGAAAAAACATAACTTTGAAATCAGGGATTAGAGTTAATATACATCAATCTCGGCATTCAATTATTTCCATTTTATGTGCATGTAGCAGTACTATCAAGAAAATTCTGATCAGCTCCAACCAAGATGTAAGTGGCAAGAGTTTTCTAACAGCTCAACTCATAATTGTTGAGCTGCTTCCTATGGAGTGAAACAGACCCAGAAACCCGACAGAGAGAATTGGGTAATTTTTGTTTCACAGTAGACTCTCTAAACAACATTCTTTCCTCATTGTAAATATGAATGGGGTAGTAAGTACAAAAGGCACTAACATTATCTGTGCAAATGAAGAGAGTGTGACGGGCTGAGCATTTTCTGTGACAGCATAACTGGCTTTCACGCTGCACTTGGGAGGTATCTCGAGTGTGTAGACACCTGGCACTTACTGAGCATAGCACATGGGAGAGTCCTAGTGTGCCGATGCCTACATGTGACAGTTGTGGGCTCACAGAAGATCTCTACATAGCCTCAGCCGTCTTCCTTGGGTCTTCAAACATGAGGGACTTCCGGGCTCAGCCTGCAGAAATGGGACATAAGTTGGTGGCTCAAGTTAATGATAGTTGTGGCCTCCAAGGTGTCAAAATTTGGTAGATAAGGGCTGTTTTTATTTTTTAATTGATAAACCAATTGGGGTGACATTGGTTGGTAAAGGTTGCATAGGTTGCAGGCATGCAATTCTACATTACATCGTCTATGTATTGCATTATGTGCTCACCAAGGGGGTGTTTCTTTATTGTGGTTTAAAAACATAGTTATATCAAATTAATGAAACTTCCTTCCAATTTTTGTTGAATCCCCCTCAAAGAATCTCCCCAAATCTTGAGGGCAGTTTCTGAAATTTTAGTGTATGTCAAGGTTAGTGTGCCAGCTTCTCAAAATTCAGTGGGTAACCAGTGACCTGGAAGGTTTCCTAAAATACAGATCCCTGGGAACTCAGCAGGTGTGGGGTGGGGCCTGAGAACTTGCATTTCTAACAAGCTCCCAGGTGACCCTGATGCTGCTGGTCCACACTGAGTGGTGAGATTGCAGTGCAACAGCTTGAAAACAACTTAATCAGAAGATCTCTATGGGGTTCTTCTTCTTTTATTTTTAAAGATTTATTTTGTTTTTGACAGAGACAGAGAGAGACAGAGAGAAGGGGGAGGGCCCAGAGCAGTCTCCATAGTTGTATGTCACCAGTTTTTGACATGGTTTTGTTCCACACAGGTGGGCAGGTGGCTGCACAGTGTGGGAACTGGGCTGGGGGCCTCCCACATGGGAGGCACACCCCAGCTCAGCACATGGATCCACATGGGCCGGGGCCAGGACTTGATCCTTGGGGCTGCAAAGCAAGCGCTTAACCCGCTGAGCCATCCCGGCTTCTACTGGGTTCTTCTTACTTTAAACATCTATCATTCGCTGAGGCTCCCTGCTCTCATTTAGGACTAGGTGATCATTTGTGACATTGAACTAGAAACCTTCTGAGAATCCTGTAAGCTATGAAAAGTTTGTTCTTCTCTTTGGTGGTAAGGAAGGGACTTTCTCAGGTAACTTCTAATCAGACACAGAGATAGTCAGACCTGCCTTTTTTCCTTTGTGGTAAGCGGTGGCACTTTGAGGAATCTACTGAATCTCCCTGTCCTCAGTTTCCCCATCTGCAACAGCACCTTACTAGTCTCCCAGTCTCTCCCACCCACAGGATGATGGGCCTGAGAGTGTTTTATAAATGACCCACCTCTGTCTGTACACCTGTAAGGAGCGATTACTATCAACACCCGTGAGATCTTTATTTGTGCCATTTCTGGGCATAACGGGACATTTCAGGCCTCCAAATTCTTCATCAAAGACTCCAAGATGCAGCAAGAGTTCAGGAAGTTGAGTGGCAGAGCAGAACCTGCTCTCAAACCTTGGCGGTCCCTCTCCAGGCTGCCCTTTGTGTGGATGCACTGAGCCCAGCTCTCTCCTCCCCACTTGGAGGTCAGACAACCCTGTTTGGGTGCAGAGATTCAGCCTTGACCCGCCATCTCTCCTGGGACCCACACTTTGCTCAGGGCCTGAAGGGCTTTGTCTGTGTTTTGCTCTCTTGGCGCCTGCCTGGCTGATGAGGGGCTGAGCTATCAGAACACAGGAAGATGACATGATGATACTGCTGATGCTGGTGGTGATGCCGATGGTGTGAGCTGGAAATGGGGTGCAACGTCATCGTTGTCATCGTCATCATCATCTGAGCAGCCACCAGATAGATTGTACCCACGCTGGGCTGGGCACGGGGCTGCAGTTGTCATACTTTGTCTCTCCACTTCAGAGCAGCTCTATAAGGTAAGTCTTAGCATCCCTATCTTACAGGCGAGGAGACTGGGGCTCAGAGAGACTCTGTAACTGGCCCAAGGGCATGGCTACTAAACGTTACATATGGATCTGAAGCTCCAAGTTTTGGGGATACCGGTTGGTTAGCGCTACCACCTCCTTCTTCCACCGTCTCTCAGGATTGGGCCAGCACTTGAGCAGCATACCCCAGGAGAAGCCTGTCTTACTCATCAATGCCAGGGAACAGGCCAGGCTAGGCCGGGATATGCAGGGATGGGTGTGCTGGCTCAGGACAGTGCACAGAGGAGCCATGGCCATTAAATGGCACATCTGCACCTTTTCAACCTGTCACCCCTGTCTGCATCAAAGGCAGGTGGGAGGCAGAGCGTGGACAGGCCTAGGCAGTTTGTTCTGTCCCAGTTGGTGCCTATGAGCCACTGACCTCGCTGGGTGCTGGCACCTTTAGGAGCCAGAGTCATCTGTCACTCCCTCTAGTTTTAAGCTGCTGTTGGCTGAGCTCCCTAAAATGCACACCACTCTGTTCCCAGAAAGCTGCCCATGGCTCCCTGTTGCTTATAAGGTAGAAGCCAGACTGCCCAGCCCAGGGTTAGGCCCATGTTCCCTGCTACCCACCACCCCCAGCCTTGAACCTCATGGCGCTCAATCCCACCTGAAGCTCTAAACACACGGAGCTTCTTCCCATTTCCCATACATGTCCTCAACATATGCCTTTGAGCCTTCACTCATGCTGTTCTCTCCACCTGCAGTGTCCTTCCCTTTGTTCTGTTTGGCATCTTCTGCTCCTGCAAAGCTCAGTTAAAGGTCCTTTCCTCCAAACCATCTTCCTTGGCCTTGGAGTTTCTCTATGCTCCTGCCTTACCTAGCCCTGTGGCCTCCCCCATTGGAACTCCCTCAGCCCCTCACCTGTTCCCCTCATCCCTTCCTCATACTCTCTGGCCTCCCCCACTCAGATTGTGCACTTGTGGAAGGCAGGCATTTGGTTTGGTCTGGTTCTGGTCCTGCGTAGTGCTCTGCTGACAGTTGGAACTCAACACATCACCGTTGGGTAAATGACAGGCCGTGCGAGGGTGACCAGCACGGTGCTCCTGGAATTTGAGGATCTAGTCTTGGCTCCTCCATCTCTGGCTGATTGACCTGGTTTTCTGCAAGCCTCAGTTTCCTCATTTGTAAAATGAGGGATTTAGACTCCCTGGGTGGTTCTCCACCTCTCGTGTACATAGGAACTACCAGGGAGCCTGTCTAATGTGTGTTTCCAGGTCTCCTGGCTGGAGTCACAAGGAAGTCCTGGGGCAGGCCTGGGGGACTGTACAATCCGCGTACACAGAGGGAGCTTTCTGATGCTGGGGGTCCTCAGACGACCCTTTGAGCAACTCTTGTCCAGACATGGACGCAGGTCCTCTCTGAGTCTGAAGGGCTGGTAGAGAGAGCGATGAGGGGAAGAAGGGGCCATGGAGTGGTGCCCACCATAGGTGAGACAGGAGCATAGTCACGTCACCAGAACCATCATGGTCACCATAATAATTGTCTTCATCACCACCACCATAGTTGTCTTTATGATCATTACCAGCACCATCATTACCATCGTCATCATCATCATTATCATTATCACCATCACCATCCTCCTCCTCCTCCTCATCATCACTACCACCATCACCATCACCATCATCATCACCACCATAATTGTCTTCAGCACCAACACCATTGTTACCATCATGATTGTCCTCAACATCTATCACTATTACTACCACCTTCATCGATCGTCACCATCGCCACCATGAGCAAAGCCACGACCACTCCTCTGTGCTCAGTAGGGGCCAGGGCTTGTGCTAACGCCCTTAGCTCCTTCATTCCTCTCAAGACCTGTGGGTGGGTCTCAGGATGCTGGAGGCAAGCAGGGCTCAGAGGGATGCCTGGCTATGCCCTGGAGCAGTCCGGGGACATTCCAGTCTGCGATGGTCCCAGGTCCTGCTGGAGTGAGCCTGCCCCTTCGCTGCGAGCCTCAGAGATCGTAGACAGTGCTGGCCCCTTCCACATCCATTTTCTTACCCAGTGCGTCTCTATTACAGGCCTCCTTCGGACCAGATGCCAGGTTTGAATTCGATCCAGGCCAACGTTTTCTTCCATTTTCACAAAACAAAGATTTTATTTTTCCTCTCCCCAGCCCCTTCCTGCCCAATATAAACTCCTGGGAAAATAGCATTTGTAGCTGAGCCTCGGGCCAATTCGTGTCATTGTGCGCAGCACACGCACTCCATCTTTCACACCACAAACAGCTTTGCTCAGGAAAAATATGTTTTCCTTCTGCAAAACTGCCATTTTAGGGCAACACGTAGAAAGAGACTATTTTACTTTTTCTTCCCCTGGAAAACCCCACCAAGATGTTGTTTTCCCTTGCTTTTTCTGGAGGGGAGATATTTTTTGACAGCTTTCGTCGCTAATCTGGCTCTCAGCCCCTATGTCTGGTGCCAACTTGTGAAGGAAGCAAAGGAAAAGCTAGATGAGCAAAGGCAAGATTCTCCTAGAGGGGTACCAGACCCTGGGGTTGAGGAGTTGTAAGGTGCTTGTGGGAAGCCCAGTCTCTTGTCCCCCTGGGGAGTCCTCTCTGGGAAGTGCAGGATGGGGACACAGCTATAGCAGGATACGGGCTGCATGCTGGGGGTCCTGTTATACACTCAACAAACATCCTACCTGTTTTTCTTTTTATAGGCTGGAGACTGGGCGGGGCGCTTTGGGATTCTAAACAGAAATCAATCACGGACTGCCTCCATACTTTTCAGTCTCATGTAGAATGAAATCTGCCTATGAATTTAGCATAACATTGAGTCAACAGTGAGAGGTATTGACTGGGAAGTGTGACTGAAGCCCCAGTTTCAATGGGAGGTTTGTTTTAGACACAGGAAGTAAGTAGAGAGGGTTGGAGGGAGAAGGGCTGCTTGAGTCCACACACCAAAATCGGCTCCCGTGAGACTTGTATCCCTTTGCTCCCCATCTTGTCCCCAGCCCAGCTCAGAGTGAACCCCCATTCTGTGTGAGACAGCCCTTGGGTGCTGACAGACAGCTGCTGAGTGTCCCTGACTCTCCACTTTTCTGGGCTCGTTTTCTGGATCCTCACAGCCTTGCAGCAGTGCTCTCATGGCCTGTCCCCATGGGAGGGAGCAGAGTGGAGTGGTCCTTCCAGTGTGGAGCCAGCTTCCTGCGCCAGGAGCCCCTGTGGGCTCTGCTTGTCCATGTGGCATGAGGGTTCATGCTTTGGGCAGTCCGGAAACAACAGTCCCAAGGAGTTGATGTTATTAGGACAATTGTTCTGGCATGACTGGACTTGTGACCATCTGGAAGGCCTGTTAGCATCCAGATGGAAGGGGAAGAGTGGTGAGGACATTCCAGGCCAGGGGACAGTATGCGGAACCACTCAGAGGTGGAAATGAGCCCAGCTTGGGCAAGCAAGAGAGAGGGAGCTGGCTGGGCCAGAGCAGGGTGAGCTGGGAAGGGCAGGATCAGGCCCAGATTACTGCAGGCGGTTAATAAGCAGTGGATTTAAATCCATGGAACACTGGGAACCATAGCAGGTTGTGGAGTGATGTGCAAGGTTTGGGTGTTCTTTTTATTGCATATTTGTTATAGGATAGACTAAATAGAGACTAGTTAGACTATAACAGTTGTTCCAAAGTGGATTGAAAACAGCTTGAACCAAGCTTAATGGAACAGGGATGGAAAAGAAAGGACCAAGCCAAGAGACGTTTTAAAGGGAAAATTGAGAGGTGAGACTTTGAGTAAGAAAGGGGTCCCTTCATCTCCTTATAAGGACCCTAATTCCATCAAGGGGCCTCACCCTTGTGACCCCATTAACCCAAATCACCTCCCAAAGCCCCACCTCCAAGTCCCTTCACCTTGGTGTTCGGGCTTCAGCACATACATTTGGGGACACAAATATTCAGTCTACAGCAGTGAATATGAGGAGGAAGGGCCTCCTAGAAGGAGATGTTCTGGCAACCTTCAGAGGTGAACAAGATGTCCTTGCATGAGCCCCGGTTGGATGTGGGATTTGGGGATCATCTGCCCAGAAGGAAGATTGGGACTGTGAGGGTGCAGGGGCCTGGAAAGGAGGGGTATGGAGAGGACAGTGGAGACAAGATGGAAGTTTGGGGGACAGCTTATGTAGGAGGAACTGGCATTGACCGTGACGCGGGACTGGGAGGGTGATTGAAGGCTCAGTCAGCTTTCAGTGATGGCCACTGGAAAGACTCCAGGCCCAGGGGTGATTGCCAGGTAGTGAGACAGGTCCTGGCTCTTCAGGAGCTCCCAGCTGAATAACATGGAGAGACATGGATGGAGGACATCCCAGCCCAGGGGTCACCTGCAGAGAGTTCAAATCCCACCACTTCCACCCACTAGCACTGTGACCTTGGGTGAGCCACTGAGCATGTCAGGGTCTCAGTGTCCATCTGTGTACATGGGGATAATGACGGGACCCATTGACAGGGTTGCTGTACGATGAATGGGATGATACATGGGAAGAACTTTGCCTAGAGCCCACCTCTTATTAAGTGCTTGCTATTAGCATAATTATGATGAAAGAGCAAAGGCCCATATACTGAGTGCTAAATGCTACCTGCAGGAGAGCAGTAAGATTGGATAGCTGAGGTGGGGCTCAGCAGGCAGGGAGGGTGAAGGTATACTTCCTAAAAACCAGAGGACTGTGCTATGAGCTCATCAAAGGCAGTGTGGTCTCTCACTCACTGCAGGTGGGAATGCAGAACCGGGCAGCCACTTTGGAGGCCAGTTTGGCAATTTCTTAAAAAACCAAACATACTCTAACCATATGATTCAGCACCTGTGCTCCTTGGTACTTACCCAAATGAGTCGAAAACTTATGGTCACACAAAAACCTGCACATGGGTGTTTATAGCAGCTTTATTCATAATTGCTAAAACTTGGAAGCAACCAAGATGTTTTTCAGCAGGTGAATGGATAAGTAAACTGTGGTACCTCCAGACAATAGAATATTATTCTGCCATAAAACAAATTGGGCTATCAAGCCTCAAAGAGATGTGGAGGAAGTTTAAATGCATATTACTAGGTGAAAGAAGCCAATCTGAAAAAGCCACACACTGTATGATTCCAACTATATGACATTCTGGAAAAGGCAAAACTCTAGAGACAGTAAAAAGATGAGTGGTTGCCAGAGGTTAGGGGGAAGACAGGATAAATACGGGACACACAGGATTTTTAGGGCAGTGAAACTTTTCTGTATGGTATTGTAATGGTGGACACATGCCATTATACATTTATCCAAACCCAAAGCCCATACACCTAGTCAACCCTAATGTAAGCTGTGGACTTTGGGAGGTAATGATGGATCAATCAGTGGTACATTTGATGTGCATTTGGTACATTGCACCACTGGGGGGTGTTGATGACAGGGAGGCTGTCGGGGGCAGTGAGGGAAGGGGGTAGTGGGGGAAGCAGGGAGTATATGAGAACTCCCTGTACTATTCACTCATTTTGCTGTGAACCTAAGACTGCTCTAAAATACAATTTAAAAAAAAGATTTATTGGGGAAGCCGGGATGGCTCAGTGGGTTAAGCGCTCACTTTGCAGCGCTGGGGACCCAGGATCGAATCCCGGCCCCGGCCCGTGCGGACCCATGTGCTGAACTGGGGAGTGCCCCCAGTTCAGTTCTCTCTCTCTGTCTCTCTGTCTCTGTCTCTCTGTCAAAAACAATAAAAAAAGTTATTGTATGAGAGAAGCAAAAGGGGGAGGGCCCAGAGCAGTGTCCATAGTTGTGACATTATAGTTTCGTTCCACACAGGTGAATGTGGGACTGCATGGAGCAGGAACCGAAACGGGGGGCAGGGGCTCCCGCGTGGGAGGCAAGAACCGCCTGTTGCACCAGGCCAGGGCCGGGATTCGATCCCCAGACCTCACGGTTGCAAGGCAAGCACTCAACCTGCTGAGCTATCCCGGCATCCCCAAATTGTGATATATTTTTTAAGATAGTGTGGCTATGCAGAACCCAGTCTTTGTTTCATGTAGTGAATAGATTAAGCAATTATTTGAGCATTGACTGTTCAGGGACTGAAGCCTCAGGCACAGGAAATACAGGGAGGAAGATGAGTCTCTGCCCCTAGGAGCCACTCACATGGTGCAGGGGACACGCCAATACAGGGGAGGGGGAGCAGCCAGGCCATGCAGGGCCCAGGGGGCAGCACCAGGGTGGAGGGGTTCTTTTCAGGGTGCGTGATATAACGGTGACTGTCCCCACTTGAAAGCGGAGTACATATCCTTCTGTTCTCACTACACCATGTCAGGGAGGTGTGAGCGCCACGTTACAGATGAGCATGCAGGTGAGACCTTGAGCCACAGACCCAAACGAGTTGCTAATGCCCAATATGACCTGGGCCAGTTCACCACTTCTCTGAGCCTCGGTGAGTTTGCGTTTAATATGTGGCTAATGCCTGCTTTGTAGACTTGTGATGAAAATCAAATGACAAAATGAACACAAAGGTTCAAGATCCATGCTGACCAACAGAAACAGAATGTGGACCTAAGTGGGAGCCACATTTGGGACTTTACATTTTCTAGTAGCCACATATAAAAGAGTCAAAAGAAGTAGGAAAATTAAATTTTTTAAAAAAGATTTATTTGCCGGTATTTATTTTTATTGTTTTTGAGAGAGAGAGAGATACAGAGACAGGAAGAGAACTGAACTGGGGGAACTCCCCAGTTCAGCACATGGGTCCGCACAGGCCGGGGCCAGGATTTGGTCCTCGGTCCCCAGAGCTGCAAAGTGAGCGCCTAACCCACTGAGCCATCCTGGCTTCCCCATGAAAATTAATTTTTTTTTAAGATTTTTTTTTTATTGTTTTTGACAGAGAGAAACAGAGACAGACAGAGAGAGAGAGACAGGAGGGAGGGCCCAGAGCAGTCTCCATAGTTGTACATCATCAGTTTTCGACATGGTTTCATTCCACATGGGTGGGCAGAGACCGTGCAGGGAGGGAACTGGGCTGGGGTCCTCCCACATGGGAAGCACACCCCAGTTCAGCATGTGGGTCCTCATGGGCCGGGGCTGAGATTTGATCCTCAGTCCATGGGGCTGCAAAGTGAGCACTTAACCCGCTGAGCCATCCCGGCTTCCCCAGTAAAATTAATTTTAATAACACATATATAATGACATTTTAGCCCTCTGTATGTGAAATATTATTTAAATATATAATGGTATAACATTTGCTCATGAGATTTTTTTCATTGTTTCGTACTTAGACTGATACCTGGCATGTGTATAGCACTCACAGTACATCCCACTTCGGACCAGCCACGTGTGGCCAGAGGCTGCCATGCCAGAGAGCTGTTTATAAGCACAGGCAGTTTATATTTCTCCCTCTGCAAGTGGGAGTAACAATATCACACCCCAGAGTTCCACTGATTACTCATCCTGTCACACTCTATCTAGCGTGGATTAGTATTATTAGATCCAGAGCTTTATTTCATGCGCCATGATTGTATATTCATAAATTCTAACTCATGAATCTACAAGTTTGCAGTCACAGGCCCATGTAAACACAGGAATTAGCCTTTTGTTCCTGAAGCCACTTGTGTTCACCTCTTTTGAAGTACTTACCAAGCCTGGCATACGTTTGGCTTAGTTGCGTGACTGTCTGTCTCCCCCCACGTTACCCTGACTTTAAGCTTCTTGGAGGCAATAGATGTATCTCTGCAGCCTTCCGTCCCCCTGACAACCCCTTCCTGCACCCCAAGTGTCTAGCTCCGAGCTGGCCCTAGCAGGTATTCAATAGCATTTTTTGAATAGACACCATCAAGCAAAGTGTCGGTTCCTTTTAGAAGAGAAGCATATTATAAAGAAAAAGCTCCAAAGTCAGATTATGTAAAAATGTGTTGAAAGGCAGCAGGGACATCAAATGTAACCACTGAATTGAAGTTTTTATTCAAGCAGACATGAATCTGGCTGAGGTGACTATGGGGTTCCAGCCGATGGGTGTGTGTTTGGGAGATGAGGCCAGAACAAAAGTCCCTGGAAATTTGTCACAGGCATTTGGACTTTGGATGCAATAAATTCTGTCCCACCCCCTCATGACATGCTCCCATCAGCTCCAAGGCCCCGTAAGCAGTGGTAGAAGCACCTTGTACACCCAGTTCATGTCTGAGCCCTCATCTTGGGGCGATCTGACCCCGGCCCCTCCTGCAGGCTTTGGTCACAGGGATCCACCGGAACTCAGAGACAGCGACGTCAGGGAGCAGGCCAGCTGAGTGGTGACTAGGTTACAGTGATTGCTCTCGCCCAGGACAGGCCTTGGGGAAGGAGGTCCATTTCTGAGCATTCCAAGCTCACAACTCCCACCCTTTGGAGCAGTCTGCCCATCTGGATTGTCTCTTTAAGAGGAATCAATTCTAGACTTTGTTCCCCTCTCAGGACACCATGAGGCCAGAAGAGGAGATACCTTTCAGCAGTTGGTGGAAATGTTGGGGGGCACTTCAAGGAAGTCTGGTGATCTGGCCTCCTGGACAGCAGCATGCTAGTGCAGCTTGGGAGTAGATGAAGTGTTTGAATGATCAAGGTATGAGGCGGGGGTGGAGGCCAGCCACCGTCATGGCAGGGAGCAATATTTGAATTAGTTGACAGCAAGGATGACCAATTTATGTCACTACTCATTAAACACTTATAGAAGGTGAGGTGAGGCTGGTTAACTCTGATTGTTACTATCATTAGGCCTAGTTGACTGGAGGTGGAGAAGGCTACGATTTTTTTGATGTCCCAGACACTTTACCCAGCATTTTACCTGGATTGCCTTCTTTAACCGTGGAGCACCCCAAAACATGGGTTCGGTCACTTCCCTATTCCATTGGTGAGGAAACAGGTTCCCAGGTTGGGTAACTCATCCCAGGTCACTCAGTGGGGCAGAGGCTGCTGAGGCAGGCAGGCAGGCAGGCAACAGAAGTCAGCACCCAGTTATGGAATCAGAGAAGTCAACACCTGGATGGAGACACACACACACACACACACACACACACACACACACACACACACACTGGCAAAAATAATTTATTATCATGTCATTTAAACCTGTGGGAGAGGAATTCCTGAACCACTTCTATGGAGAGAAGGGTGGAAATGGGCAATTAATTGTAATTATCTTTTATGACTATTTTACGATGTGTAAGGTGTTGTCTGTGTGTTGTAATGTAGGTGAAGACAGAGTTACAAGGACTTTGGTAGCTTCATTTGCAATCACGATCCCCCCTGCCCTATACTTCTTGAAAGGTTTTCAGTCCTTCTGCAAGTGTTCGCCCCTCCCCAACCCGTCTGGCTGGGGACAGTGTTTCTCAGAAATAAAGCAAGGTCTAAAGCGAAAGGAATCCCTTCCTTTTTAGGGGACAGTGCAGCTCCAAGGAGTGCAAGGGCCTGGGAAGCAATTCTCAGCTGGAGCAAGACGTCTTTGTGCAGAGGACAACTAACGAAAAGATACCGATTTCCCCCTTCTCTGGTTGTGTGTATCCTCAACCCTAATGGAGGGGCTAGCTAGATCTTTAGGCTCCTCCCATTGCCCCCGCCCCGCAACCCAAGGGGCCACCTTAGATTCTAAGATAGAAAGCATCTCTTTAGAAAGTAATCCCCACCCAGAGGCACGCTGACCCCCAACCCCACCTGCCAGCCCCAGCCTAGGACCCCTGTCCCCAGCCCCGCAGTGTTTTTCAAACTGTGGCCTATGGACCACCAGTATCCGATGCCTGGCAGGGCCTGTGAGGCCAGACACAACGGGGACACAGTGATGAATTGGGGAGGCGGGGGTCTGCAGGTGATGGCTGAGGTGCAGAGCAGCGCCCACTGGCAGTGGGGCGGGTGGCACTGCGGGGGCTGCAGGCGGAGAGAAATGGGGACAGCAGCGCTGGGAGGGCAAGCCCTCCTCCCACCCCAGCACTTTCTCACCGCCAGCTCTGACTCACTGATTGAGACAAGCTCCTGTCCCCGGTTTTTGTTCAGCACATCAGAGGCTGAGGCTAAGCCTTTGGTCTGAAGTTTGAACAAATTGGAGCTGAAATTGCCTCAGCGGGGTAACCGGGAGCGCTCGCTGCCAGGGCCCACATTGCTGCGCCTGGAAAGGGAAGCGAGCAGTGACATTTCTTTCCTGTGAGCCTGGAATGTCGGAGCCCAAATCCAAGGAGCCTTGGGTTAAAACACCTAGCCGGGGCCCTAGGACACTGAGGAAGTTTAAGAGGTGCTTGGTGAACTAATGATCAATTATTATTAAATATAAGTTAAAACAATCAATACTCAAATATTAATATCAAATATAGAAATGGAAATGATCTATTGTTGTAAACTGCACGGTATTAATTGAAAAAGCCCAAGCTTTAGGAATAAAAAGACTTGGGTTTTGGTTCTACCACTTACCGGTTGTAGAAAAGGAAGAATGGACCTCAGATATATTTGTAAGTACTGAAGAAGATAACACAGGTTCTCCTCGTGAGTCGCCTCTGCTCCCATTGCCCACTCCATCCCTTGATTGTTGGCTCAGTTTGGCGTGTTGACATAGTCTTTGTCCCATACATTATGTCCAAACCGGACTTCTGGCATTTGCGTAACGCCCTCATGTGTTCTTGCACTTGATGTGGACTCTTTGCCTTGGAACCGATGGGTCCACTTGGCCACTTCTTATCGGCAAGGGTGTTTGGGTTCACTGCACCCAGAGCAGAAATACCTACGTCCACATGTAAAGGTGCTGCTGCTCCTAGTGACCACCAGGGTTACCTAGGCATGACCCACAGGCCTTTCCCGGGAGTGCTGTTCTGGGAATGTGGGTCTATAGCGCCTCCCTCTAGACTTGGTGCTTTTGCCGC
This sequence comes from Craseonycteris thonglongyai, assembly GCA_004027555.1. NCBI lineage: Eukaryota > Metazoa > Chordata > Mammalia > Chiroptera > Craseonycteridae > Craseonycteris > Craseonycteris thonglongyai. Next base: position 5,610 of record PVKE010020543.1, on the reverse strand, counting down.
TACTGTGTGTTACATGTCAAAATCATGTGAGTGAGTGGGGCCAGGCTCCATGGAGGAGCCCATTTGTGTAGGACATACCACCTTTGGATCACATGCTTTCCACAACAGTTGACATTACAGTCCTTGAAAAGTTCCCCAGTGAGCTGTAGACACCTTAAGGTCAGTGACTTTATTTCTTTGTTTTCTGCCATATCCAGTCCAGTGTTCAGCTGGAGGCTGTGGCTAAGTAAATGCGGCGGGAACTCAGAAGCAGTCAGCACCAGCCAGGGGTGAGGGAAGCAGGCAGGAGGAAAAGAGGTTTAGAAGGAGCAAAGCCAAGTTCAAGGGGAGAGGCTTACCCTAAGTGCTCTTTGAGGGCGGGGTTGTGTCTTATCACATTGGTACTAGGTCTCAGCATAGTGGAATGAGCAGTAAGCAAGGAAGATTTGAGGCTCTGATTGGTGGTTCTTCAGAATAAAAAGTATAGCCGGACCAAGAGTATATAGTAGCCCTGAATTCCATTGTTCTTGACAACAAAATCTCCATGGATTTTGGAGCTTTGGGGATTCCATGTGACCTTGGGCTCTTGGTCACAGCTTCCTCTCCCTCTGAGCTGGAGCTATTTACTGCATGAGCGGGCAGAAGGCTGGACGCTAACTACGAATAGTGCCGTGCTCTGAAGAAGTAAATAACTATCGATTAATATTTGTGTATGAGTGGGAACCATTACTTAAACAAGGCAGTGCCTCTGTCCATGGGTTTGTATACTACTAAGCACATCCTTCAGCTGATAGAATTTAAGGGAAGTCTGCAGCAACTAGAAGCTCTCCATTGTATGCCTTGTTCTTCCCCACCTTATCGCGATGCAAGTCCAATCTTTTCATGCATAGAATTATAGGAAGAGGGAAGACGGGCTCTTTATTCACCCTTCCTTCCCCTATGAGACTCTATAGTGTCCTCTCTCAGAGATGGCAATGTCTCAGAACACAGTCTCTAGGATGAATGCATAGGAGAGGCCTCAAGCCTCCTCCCTCAGGAAGCTGCTGTATGGAGCTGGGGTAAGGCGGAGACTATGGCTTGATGTCTTCAAGCCAGAACCATTTGTCCAACAGGCTTCCCAAGGTCCTTTGTAAAAGGTTAGCCTGAATCTTTATTTTCCATCAGCAGATTGCATCATGATCATAAGAAGCCCACCCTTATCTAGTGCCTGCTCTGTGCCAGCTGTTACTCTTTTATTTATTTATTTGTTTGTTTGTTTATTTATTTATTTATTAATCACTTTGAGTATATGAACCTTCAGATCCCCACAGCAATCCTATGAGATACTCTTATTATCCACATTTTACAAATGAGAAAACTGACACAGAGATCAACTGACCTCTCTAAGGTCATACAGCAAATTTTGGGGGGGTGGGGAGCATCATACTTTTCTAAGGATTTTGAAAATATATTCTAATATCCTCCTAGTAGGAGAAAGCACAAGGTTAACTTGAGAAACTAGCCCATGGATGTCCATCAAGGATTCCTTGCCTGGGATCACAAAGCCGGAGGAAGAGGAAGGACGCCCACAGAGGCTGCAATGCTCCTCTCTCCCTGGCAGAACCACACCTCACAGCACGGGCACGGCACTCCCCAGGCTGCAAGCCCACAGCCCCCGCTTTCTAGCGGATTCTCGGGGGGAACTCGCCACTCCACAGGGACGTCTGGGCACAGGGTGGGGACTAGGTTCTGATTTGCCCAAGTCATTCTTGAGAGACTAGAGATGTGGGTGACAGGACGGCTAGCTGGGTTTCTGTAGGGACAGGAGAATGGGCTCTGGTGTCTGGCTCTGGTGTCTGCTTCCTGCATTAGATCACATTACGTGGGGTCCACCCAGAGCCTAAGCCCAGACTCCCACGACGTTTACTTGAGGTCCCCACGTTCCAGGAGACAGGGCAGAGGCATGTGCTGTTGGGACGGGCGGGGACTGTGACTGGAGTGAGTGGGTCTGTGGCTCTTTGTCTCTGTCGTCTGCTCTCACTGGGCCTGCCTCTGCCCTGGAGAGACATGCCAGTCCCTGTCCAGGGAAGGGAGCCACCTACCCCCCTCACCATTGATTTCTCTGTGGTTGCTCCTTCACTATTTATAACCCGATGCCTTTCTGCTGAGTTTCGGCCCAGCTGGGAAATGAGCGCCGCGACCTCTGATTGGATTTCTCTTTTCTGGGTTCAAGCTTATAAGGAAGTGAAGCCTCCTCAGAGGTCACAGCGTCTGAGCCCCCTGGGTGCCCAGTCAATGCTTGTACTCTTGGCTGAAGGTTGGAACCAATTAGCCGTGTTAGCCTGCCTGCAAGGGCCGTGTCTGCACGCTTGGCAGGCGCCTGTGGGGTTATGGTGTGCAGCCTTTTGCCCCGCAGCCTTGGCCCACTACGTCCTGGAGGCCCCTGAATTTCAAGGCATCACTGTCCTTAAAAGAGAGGCTGGGGCCTGTGTGAGGAGTTTGAGTTCTTTCTTGACACCGTGGAGCTATTGAAGGTTTGGGACATGAGAGTAACAGACCATGTTTCAGAAAGAGTATTTTGGTGTTCCGTGTGCCCGTGTGCGTGCATGCATGTGTGTGTGTAACTGTGGTGAGAATGACAACCTCTGACAAACCAGCATGCATCCCTCCCAACTGTACTCTCCAGAATGCACACGTGCGCCATGACCCAGAGTTGTGGGACACCTTCCACAGACACCAGACTTTGACAGTAGTTTCAGCCCCTGCCTTCAGGTTCTTTGCCCCCCGCCCTCCGGAGACCCGGATTTCATGGAGAGAAGTACCAGCTTAGCATCCCCGTGGAGGAGGCATCTGTCATCGGGACTCCCTCTCCCCCCCCCTCACCCATTGCAGGGGAGGAAGGTACCTGTCAGACACTGTGCCTCCACAGGTGAGCAACTGCACAGGCGTTCACTGCAGGAGCAATTTAGATCTCCGGGTCTCATCAGGGAGGCTGGGTATGAACCTGGCGCCTTGGGATCACTATGGGAACCAGTTATGCATCTCAGTTGGTGTCAGGAAAGAGCCAGGAGCTGAGTCACCCTGAGGGGGAGGCTGTCCCTGGGTGGGAGGGAGGATTTAGGTCAGATAGATGGAGGGCTTGCTTTGACTTTGGAGCAGTCCCATTGGAGGACGGATGGACTCTGGGATTGTCACATGTCCATAGATTGAAGATCTGGCCAAGAAGCCTGGGGGTTCACCCTATGCCACCATAGGCGCATGGGGACAGGTCTGGCAGAAGACAGAGGAATAGAAGAAATAGGTTGGACATCAGGGCCCGTTTCATGTTGGCCCCAGCCAACCCTCTCCTCCTCTCTGAGCACGATCTACCCCCAGCACCCACCATCGCCTCAGGGCACGGTGATCTCATCCCACCAAACTGCTCCCCAGCCTAAAGATATTGGGCCCTCCACTCCCATGGGCACATCCTGGTGTCTCTGCCTGCAATGCCTTCCCTTCTCCTGGGAACCCTCTACCCATTCTTCAAGACCCAGGTCAGACATTATACTTCCTGTGCGTTTCATAATTCTCCATCCTGAACCTCTCCCAGGGCACCTGTGGTGCCGAGTGACCGTATGAGGATCTGATGCCCCCGGAATGTCAGCCCCCAATGGAGCAGGCACAGGGTGGCAGTGCCCCCCAGCATTGTGTGGCTCCTCTGGGCTCAGGGGACGCTTACTAAACGAAGGGGTGACCAGGTCTGGCGATGCCAGCTCGGGAGCCTGGCTGAGTTGGAGCCACGGTCACGCCATCTGCACACAGCACTTGGGCTTCCAGGCTGAGCTGCTGCTGTCAGTGTTGCAGAGGGGCTCGCAACACTTTACAGTGTGTACAGCTCACGGCTGCAGCCCTGCAGCGTTATTGCCGTTAGGCAGCTGTGAAAGGCTGAGTATGTCCTGGCCAGACTGGGGTCCTGGCTTGTCCCTTCACTACTGGTATATATATTCTTTATCCATCCATCCATCCATTTTCTATCTATACACCTACCTATCATCTCTCTATCTCTGTCTATATCCATTGCCTATCTACATGTATCTATATGTAAAGATCTATAACTATCATCTATGACTATCTGTCCATTTATCAATCTCTATCATCTATATGTAAAGATCTGTAACTATCATCTATGACTATCCATCCATTTATCAACATCTATCTATCTATCTATCTATCTATCTATCTATCTATCTATCTATCTATCTATCTATCATCTATCATCTATCATCAGTCATTTATCAGTCATCTGGGAGGCGACCTGCTCAGGATTGTGGTGCTGGAGGGTCTGAGAGGAGGTGGAAGGAAGGAACTGGGAAAATAGAGGCGGCGGCGGCTAGACTGGCTGTGGGTTTTGGGGGCGCTGCGCGGGAAGAGATGAAGTGGGGGACAGGCAGCTCTGAGCGGGGGTGTGGAGGAGAGGGGCCAAGAGCAGGCAGGGCCGCCCCCGTGGAGCTCGGACGCCGGCTGCGCCAGGCTAAGGCACCAGGTCGAGGGCTCCAGGGGGATGATGTCATTCACGACCGTGACAAGGGAGGCGGGGGCTTTCGGAACGCCCCCACCAAGGGCTCGGCGCCTCCGCAGCCAGCCGGCGGGCGGCGCTCTCGGGGCTTGGGGGGCGGGGTCTGGGGTCCGGCGACAACCCAGCTGATGGGGGTGGGAGTGGGTTGGCGCGGAGAACACAGGCGAAGGCAACCGGGCGCTGGGCGGATTGGGGAGGCAGGGGCTCCGGGCTCCGGTGCGCGGTGCGCACACTCACCGGAGTCTCCAGCCCGGGTGCGCGACGTCACCCTCGGGCCGCAGCACTGACTTGCAGCGCAGAGCTCAGGGCCGAGGGGCTGGTGGGGAGGAGGGCGGAGGAAGTCCCACCCGGGAATCGGGGGCCTCAGGAACCCCGGACTTTGTCAACCTCTCGCCCGTTACCCGCCGCCGCGGCGCGGGTCCTTGTGCAGGCCCCTGCGCCCAGGCGAGGTGCCCACCCTGTTGGGGTCCCGGGGGCTCCCCTAGGAGGACCTGCGGCACGGAGGAGGCGATGGTACTCAGCACCGAAGGGAGGTGGGGAGGGCTTCGCCCAGGCCAGTGGGCTGCGAGGTGGGTGTGGGGGAGCCGGAAGCGCCCAGCGTCAGGGAAGGATCGTCCGAGGACCTCTTCGCTCCCTCGTTGCCCCGCCCAGCAGCCGGGTCAGGAAGAGCCGAGATTTAGAGTCAGAACTGTTGCACCGGTGTCCAGCCCACCCTCAATTCACCTCGGTTTTACCCCTTTCCATTTTCCTTTTTGCTTTTCTCATCCCCATTGCCTCCCTTCCTTTCCCCGCGGCAGCCTCTCCTCAGCTTTCTCTACCCCTCCTTCCTTCCACGTCTGAGTTTAGCCCATCTCTGCAGGGCTCCCTGTGGGTCTCAAGTGCAGCCAGCCCTGCGGCCTGCCTGAGGCTGGAGGAACCCGGAGCCACCTGGCCTGGTGCCCATTCCCAGCTTCAAAGACACTCCCGGGGCAGACAGCCCTTTTGTCAGACCCGGCTGGGTTTCTCTGCCAGCCCCTGAGCCCTTACACACACACACACACACACTGCCAGCCCCTGAGCCCTTACACACACACACACACACACTGCCAGCCCCTGAG
>PVKE010020542.1:0-27388 GCA_004027555.1 Craseonycteris thonglongyai | reverse complement strand
TGTTTTTGTTTTTTAAACCAACTTCCTTGAGGTATAATTGACACACTTAAAGCATATAGTTCCCTAAATTTTGACAAAAACACACCCACAAACCCACTACCATAATCAAGATAGAAGCCTATCTTGAACCCCAATGGTGGTTTCTGCACTTTCCTCTTGCTGCCTGTTATACCTGAAGATCTGCTCATCAACCCTAACCAGCCATCTCCCAGGGGCTGCCAGAAGTGCTTCCATAATTTTGCTATCAAACAACACTGCAGTGATTGGCCCTGTACCTGTTTCCTACATGAGCAGATATGGTTGTGGGATAAACAGACATTTCCAAGAGCAGGACTGCCCTTCTTTTTCATACCCACAGAGCTTCTGGCTGTGTCACTGGCTCCTTGCTGGGGCCTTCTGAAATGTCTGCGCTTTCCTTTTTCCCAACATAGCTACAGTGGGCATCCCTGGGCTCATACTTTTGTACATCTGTGCAAGTATATATGTAGGAAAATGTCCAGAAGTGGAATGATCTCAGGGCCTGTTTCTTAAGATGAGTGCTAAAAACATCCTGAGCTGAAAGCTGCAGAGAAGCCCACTTCCCCTCTGGGGAGAGTTGAGTAACACCCACCCACAGACAGCTGGAGCCACGAGCGCAAGGCGAGTCACACATACTTCTCCCTTGGCCGGCCTTCAGCTGCCAAATGGCAGAGGATGCTAGCTCAGCCGAGTGAAATGAAATAACAACCTAGACAAAATGTAACTGAGGTTACTGCCGTGGAGAGGAACTTGGTGGAAGTGGCAACTTCCATTGGCTGCTTTAGAAATGTCCATGGTGTTGAATTTGTTACAGGTGCGTGTGTTACTGTTAAAATGAAGCAAAGCTATCTCACCAAAAGGCCAGCCCTGAGTTCTTTCCAGCTGACGTTTACCTGGCTGCTATTACTACCAGACAAGCTCTATGCCAAAAAAAAAAAAAAAAGAAGAAAGAAAAAAAAAAAGCACCATTCCTTCCATCACTTCAAACCCTGACCCACGAGGCAAGGGCCATAATCATCCTTGCTTCTCAAAGACATTACAGAAACTGGACAGATAAAATGCTCAGGGTCATGTCCAGGAAATGGCAGACCCTCAGTCTTAACCACAACAATCAAGATAGTCACAGCCACCCTGCCTCTTCCCACTGACTCAGAGGCTCTGGGCAGGCAGGGGTCTGAATCAGAGGCCAGCCCAATGTCCCCATTCGCAGAACCCAGAGCGTGGAATTAGCTCAATGTCCCTGTTCACAGGGCCTAGAAGATGGAAAGGAGAAGTGACACATCCAAGCTGACACAGGGAATGAGAGGCAGGGAGGGGGCCTGGTCCCTTGTTCCACAAAGGCCTAGAGCTGCTACCAAGCACCAAGGACCAAGTTCTGTGCCAGATAGCTGGGGATACGAGGATTGCCAAAAAAAAAAAAAAAAAAAAGGCAGTGTGGACGCTTGCCATGAGAGGGCTTCTGTCCAGCTTGGGGACAATGTCAACCAGCACACAGCCATTGTTAAAAAGATGCAAGAAAAAAGATGAGTGTTCCTCAAGACCAGTCACAGAGACTCACCTCTTGTCATTCTTCCCAAGCAACCACATCTGATTCAGTCATCACAGAGATCACATCCCCACTCCACTCCTCACACCAGCTGCTGGGATGGACAACAACACCTTCATGAAGCAAGCTGGCTGTCACGGGGAAGACAGGCCCCGCCCACCTCCTCAACAACTTCCAAGGCTGACAATCCTGCATAAGAAGGTGAGAGACCTGCCCTACTAAACAGCCAAATGCACTGTCATCAAACCAGCACGGACACTGTCTCTGGGGAAATGTCAGAGAGAATCCGGAAACAAACTCAAGAGCACACGAGAACTGAAGGTGGAATTGCAATTGCACAGAAAAGGTATAATTTGCTCTGTCAATTTGCCTGGAAGACAAATTCGGAACCCTACTTCCAACCATGTGCAAGAATAAATTCCAGGGGATCAGGGGATGCTGGGATGGCTCAGTGGGTTGAGCACTTGCTGGCCTTGCAGCTGCGGGGTCCAGAGATCAAATCCCAGCCCAACCCCATGCAGACCCATATTTGAAACTGGGGTGTGCTTCCCATGTGGGAGGCCCTGGGTTCCTGTCCTGCATGGCCACGTGTCCACCTGGGTGGAATGAAACTATGTAGAAACTGATGATGTGCGGCTGTGGGGACTGCTCTGGGCCCTCCCCCTTCTCTCTGTCTCTCTCTGTCTGTCTGTCTCTGTCAAACAATAAAATCAATCTTAAAAAAAAAAAGAAATTTCAGAAGGATCACATATTTCAGTATACAAATAAAACAGGGATGCCGGGATAGCTCAGTGGTTGAGGCGCTTGCTTTCTTTGCAACAGTGAGGGAGAAAGTGAAGGGAGGGAAGGAGAAAATGAGCAAGGAAGAACTAACCTTGACAATCTCCAGAAAATATAGGATTGCCCATATACCATGGCAGAGTAGCACAATGAATTGTGTAGCTACTAAAAGCAAGTTACTTGTATGTGTACTGACCACTAAGCAGAAACGGGAAGCTGGGATGGCTCAGCGGGTTAAGCGCTGGCTTTGCAGCCCCGGAGCCCGAGGATCAAATCTCAGCCCCGGCCCATGCGGACCCATATGCTGAACTGGGGTGTGCCCCCAGTTCAGTTCTTGCTGGGGCCTATGCAGGAGGCTCCTGGCCCAGTTCCTGCCCTGCACAGCCCTGCGCCCACCTATGGAGTGAAACTATATGGAAAACTAATGTCAACTACGGAGACAGCTCTGGGCCCTCCCCCTTCTCTCTGTCTCTCTCTGTTTCTGTTTCTCTCTGTCAAAAATCAATGAAATAAATCTTTAAAAAAGCAGAAATAACAAGTTGCAAGGCAATGTGCATAGTATGATCCCATCCCCAGTGTCTTGGTTTGTACCAACCTTGAGAAGGGCGGGGGTGGTCTTCCAGAGGCATTTCCAGGGGTAACACTGCCCCCTAACGGAAATCTTAGAGATAGGTCTATTTGGCAATTCATTACAAGTTATTTTCCTCAATAATTAATCAACTCTTATCAAGGTCACCAGTGATCAAATGCTTGCCAGTGTCAACAATCCTCTTTCTTCATGTCACTCAAAAACTCAGCCACATATGACACACCTGACTGTTAGGTTTTGGCCAGCGAAGAAGTCACGAGAGACTAAAATTAGTCAAGAGATAAGTTTAATAGCATGTTTAAGCAGCGGGAGGTCAGGCAAGCGTACCAGAACCTCTCCGAATAGGAGAGTAGAGAATTTATTAAGCAGCATAAGCAAGGGTGGTCTGAGGTAGACAAAGGTGACCTGAAGCCAGCGGTTTAGCAGAGGGAGGGTTTCATTGGTTGTCCTTGGGCTTCCCATCTCTCACTTCCTTGGTCCACTGCACTTGTTAGGTCCCGCCTGCAACCTCCCATGATGCAGGGCCTTCTCGTGCATCATGCACACCGGTGGCCTTGGAAAATGGGGGCGGCAAAGACAGATAGGCAGTAAAACAAAACAAGAAGATTATTGGCCTCTCTTTTTTATTTCTGGTTTCTTTTTCCTTTTTCCTATGGCCTAACACTGACCCCTCTCCATGTCTTGAAATACCTTTTTCTGGTGGCTTCCCAGACAGGAAACACACCTCTTTCTCCTCCTGCCTCACTGGCCTGCCCAGTCTCTTGCTGACTTCTCCTCCTAATCTCTAAGGTTGGGGAGCCCCTGTCTCCTTCTTAGCCTTCTTTTTTTGCTATACTTTGCCCCTCACCCCTGAAACCAGGTGGTCTTCTCTGGCCCCTAGGCTTCTAATAATCTCCATATGCAAATGACTCTGAAAATCAATCCAGGTCTTCTCCTAAATTCCAGACTCCATTTCCAATGGCCTGCTCCATACCTCCCCTTGCTTGTCTCAAACTTATCCAAAATATAACCCTTGGGGAAGCCAGGATGGCTCATGGGTTGAGCGCTCACTTTGTAGCCCTGGGGAACAAGGATCGAATCCCGGCCCTGGCCAGTGTTGACCCATATACTGAACTGGGGTGTGCTTGCCATCCAGGATGCCCCCAGTTTGGTTTTTACCCCCCTGCCCCGGGGATTTGGCCCCTGGCTTGGGGGGGGAGGCATGCCTCATGTGCAAGAGGCCCCCAGTCCAGTCCCCACCCTGTGAGGACCCCGCCCACCTGTGTGGAATGAAATGGTGTTGAAGACTGATGACATGGGGCTGTGGAGACTGCTCTGGGCCCTCCCCCTTCTCTCTGTCTTTCTCTGCCTCTGTCAAAAACAATAAAATAAATCTTTAACATATATACATATATATCTAACCCTTGACTTCTCCAAATCATCTCCTTTGAGCCTTCCTTGTCTGAGGAAGAGGCAGAACCCAGGACTCCACATTAGGAGTCATCTTTGACTCTCCTCTCTCCTTCACTGCATCACAAATTCTATAGGTGCTACTTCTGTCTTCATAACTCCTACTCAGGCTTCAGATTTCAACTTGAGCATCAGCTTTCCCTGACCTCTCAAACTAGTTTGGCAACCCTCTCCACCATCGTATGCTCTTGGGAGATCCACACACTCTCCTCTGCTGCACTGAAGAATGTAGTAATTGATACTTAATGTTCATGTCCATCCTTTCTACTAAATTGTGGGAATTGTGGAGACTTGTTCCCTCCCCACCCCATCTCCAGCCCCTGCCTGTCTATAAAACCTCTGCTATTGAAAGCTCCACAACTTAAAATGTGGTCTGTGGACCAGGAGCATGGATGTCACTGAGGCTAGTTGAAAAGCCGGACTTCCAGACCCCACTCCCCACCTAATGGATTTCAGACATGAATTGTAATAAGATACGCAGGTTCTTGTTAAAACCTGGGAGAGGGATACCAGGATAACCTCGCAATTGTGAGGTCCAGGATTTGATTCCTGGCCCTGGCCCATGCAAACCCCGTGTGCTGAACAGCTGTGTAACTGGTAACCGAGGATCAATGGCATGGCAGCGAAGTTTCTCATCTCCCACGTGGGAGGCCCCTCTGTTCAGTTGCCTCCCAGTGTGGCCCCACATCCACCTGTTGGAATGAAACCATGTCACAACTCATGATATACAACTATGGAGACTGCTCGGCACCACTCCACCCCCGCCCCCCCTCTCTCTCACCTTCTCTCAAACAATAAAATAAATCTTAAAAAAAAAAAAGACCCGCGAGAGCATTTTACAAGCTTCCCCCTCCCCCCTGAACCAGCCATATGGGCAAGGTGACCAGACGTCCCGCGGCGTTTTAAAAAAGTCCCGATGTTTGGAAAGAATACACGACAAGCTAGGGAACGGCGGGAGAACGGGAAGGGAATATACGGTTTTCGGCGGCCATGTGGCTATTTCACCAGGATATGAGTTTTATATTATTTTTGTTAACTTTATAATGTTAAACTTTAATAATAACAAGTAATTGTTGAGAACTCATTATCAAGAATTGCTTATCAAAGTTCACATTGTTGATCAGTTGTTAGAATTCGACCACCATTATTTGGACTTAATGAACAATGGCATTTTTTGGCATTGGCAACGACGAAAACATTTTGTAACTGTCTCTCAGACAATATACATCATACTGCGTGCTAGTGCTAGTTAAATAAGTGATGTCAACAAATCAGCTATTCAGATAACTTAGGTAAGTAATTTATTTATTTCATAAATACATAAATTTTCTTGAATTTAGCAGACAGTACTCATATTATTTATATTTTATAGTGGCGGCAAAAAGTCTAGCGCCAGCCTTGAAAGTGACACGACTTACGTTACGGCAAATTCAGAGGAAAAATAATACAAGTTAGTATTGTTATTATTTAGTAAGAAATATAGGATTACAATTAAAATAATTTTTAAAATATAGTTACTTTATAACAATCAAATTAATTTAATTTATAAACTAACAATAAAATATGTTCATGTAATTATGTACCTACTTACTGTGTTTTTAAGCAAAATGTATATGATAATTTATAATATAATTTTAAATTATTTTTTTTAGATTTTTAACATAATGAGTAAGAAAAGAGGATGCAAATTCAACGATGATCTAAGAAGTGAATTTCCTTTTATTAAAAACACCAAAAGCGATTACATGGTAAAATGTGAGAAATGTAATGGTGAATTTTCTATTTCGCGCGGCGGGAAGAATATTTCAAAGCACTTGGAGACACAGAAACATAAAAGATATTTAAATACTGCTGCATCTTCCTCCAAAATACAGGATTTTTTTTGGAAAACAACTTATGGAGACAAAGAAAAGAAATTCGCATTAGCAGAAGGACTTATGTCTTTTCATGCTATTAATCACAATCATTCCTTCAGATCTATGGACTGTATATCACAAGTTGTCAAAAAGTTATTCGACAAAAAATTTGCCTGTGCTAGAACAATATCCGAGGCAATTGTGTGTAATGTGCTTTCCCCATATGCATTTTCAGAATTAAACAAAAATCTAGAAAAAATTAATTTTATATCCATATATTCTGACGCATCTAATCATAAGGATATAAAGTTATTTCCAACCATTATTAGATTTTTTTGATTCGGAAACTGAAATAAAAATTAGAATTTTAGATTTCGTTTCTTTGCCTGGCGAAACTTCTGAAATAATTTTCAGTTCCATTATTAATATTTTTGAAAAAAAACAATTTAAAACATAAAATGATTGCATATTGTGCAGACAACACGAACGCAAATTTTGGAGGGAAAGCGAGAAGAGGTACAAATAATATTTTTTATAAATTAAACAAAAACCTTAATCAAAACATTATTGGTGTTGGTTGTGCAGCGCACATAATACATAACGCCGTTCAAACAGCTGCTGACTTGTTGCCCGTAGATGTGGAAAATACTGTTATTAAAATATATTCTTATTTCTATATATACACTGTGCGCGTTGAAATGCTTAAAGAATTTTGTGAAACTGCGGAAGTTGAATATCAGAAAATACTTGGATACAGTAAAACGCGCTGGTTAGCTCTTTTGCCAGCTGTCGAAAGAATTTTGAAAATATATGATCCTTTGAAATCCTACTTTCTATCACAGGATAAATGTCCTAGAATTTTAAGAGTTTTTTGAAAAAGAATCTTCAAAAATGTGGCTAGAGTTTGCACACAATCAAGCAGCTCTTTTTCAAAATGCTATAAAACTTACTGAAGGTGACAAAATTTCGGTAATCGAAGTAGCAAATGAAGTTAATGATTTAAAATTTCAGTGTCAAGAGCGGTTAGAAAATAATTTTCTTCTGTTAACTATCCGTAATAGTATAAGCCAGCTAGAAGAACAAGGTGCAATAAATCGTGCAGATATCATGAATCACGTTAAAAAGTTCTATAGTAACTGCATAGATTATTTAGAAGAATGGACAGTACATTACAATGATATTGAACATTTTCATTGGGTTACATTAAAACAAGAACTTAATTGGAATGTTGTGCAAAAATCATTCGATCGTATTACTCAAAATTTCCCATATAGTAATATTTCCTAAAATGATCTTTTAGATGAGGTATCATTATTAAAAATATATATTAAGGAAAAGATTAAATAAATCTTGGGTATCAGAAAAAATCACAATAAAGAAAAAATGGTTAGAAATATTTCATCATTTTGAAACAAACCATGTTCCATACAATAATGCACTAAAAATTGTGGAATACGCGCTGTCCTTACCAGGAACTAATGCTGCGACTGAACGCGTTTTTTCTACAGTAAATAAAGTGTGGACATCAGAAAAATCACTATTAAGTGTTGAGACTTTGAAAACCATTTTATGTGTGAAATATAATTTAACAAATTCTTGTGAAAAATTTCATGACCTTTTAAACGACAGCAGTCTACTAAAAAAATTCACTCAAATGAGAAATATGCCAAAGAATAAAATAATACTATACATAATTTTTTTTATGTATTATATTTGTAAATTGTACTTATGTTGAAATTTTAAAAAATATATTACAATACTACTTTTGCGTTCTATGAAAATTTTTGTTGCTCCATATAGACCAAATTTTTAATCAAGAACCCCCTCCCCCCGGGTCAATGGTGTCCCGCTTTACCAATGTTAAAATCTGGTCACCTTACATGCATATGGGTATTTGCAATTCCTTAGCACCAGATATTTGACTGTGTCCCACTTTGGGGAGACCTTTTGGGCGGCGAGGAGCTGGGGTTTGAAAGGGGAAAGAGAAGTGAAACATCCCCAGGAAGATGCTGTGACGGAGAGCAAGACTGCCTTTCCAGCCATGGGAGAGGCCAGAGACCTAAAACACGGCAACCACCATCGCTTGCACACACTCAAACCCTCGCGCCAACGCACTGAGAAGCTCCCGTGTCTCCCCGCACAGCCCATGCGAGTGATCATGCGCAGAGATGCTGGAGGAGGCGGGGCCTGCTCTCTAGGCGTCCGGCCCCAGGTAGGCGGGACGTGTGCGGGGACGCGGTAGTGCTGCTTCCGCTAAGAGCCGGAAGTCACTGTCTCCTTGGTGAACGCGGCCGTCGTAACGAGGGAAGGCGACTGTAAGTGACTGCTCGAGCGGGGAGACGTCGGAACCGAGCGGGGCTGGGTGCTCTTCGACTCGGGGGCGCTCCCGGGGTCCTGCAGTAGGCGCCGAGGGCTCCGGCTCAGGGGATGGCCCGTTGGGGAACCTGACTCCCCTAGGCCCCAACCCAATAAGCGAGGCTGCTCGGAGACCTGGCTCCTAAAGGAGGGCGGGAGGCGACGCCGAAGCCTTGGTGAGCCTGGAAGGGGGCCGCCCATCGACCGCCTCTTGAGCCACGGCAGGATCGGGGGGCCGATCCCTCTTCCATCCCATCCTTGATGCCCTTGGACTTAGTCGCCACCGAAGGACAGGCCGAAGCCCTTTACGTGCAGACCAGCCCCGTTTTCTGCGAGAGAGCAGGGGGTGTTGTGGTCACCGGTAAAATGAGATTTTGGGGCCCATCTGTACCTTCCGATTCAGGAGACTCATTCATTCAAGTAGTTGTTGGGTGCTTAATGCATGCATACCAGGCACTACGTGTGCTGCGGCTTCAGCAGTGGGCAAATTATGCCCCGCCCCTTCAGAATTAACATTCCAGCGAGGGGAGATCTGGGGTGAGGTTCAGAAATGAGCGTTTAATGAGCACTCCCAGGTGATTCTGTTGCAGGTGGTACCCAGGGCCGGCCCAGAGCCAGGCTTTAGGAAAAAACAAACAGTGCCCTGGCAGGTGGAGAGTATGGGCTCCAACTGACTGTATACACTTACTAAATAAAGCCTGCAAGGTCTTAATGGGATCTAGCTGCTGCTTTCCTCTTCTGTCCCATCTTATACTCATCTCCCCATTGTTCATTGAATTTCAGCTGTATCCGTCTTCTTCCTCTTTCTTTTTTTTTAAAATTTTTTTTTAACCATTGAGCCTAGGATTTCTTTACTTTATTGTTTTTGACAGAGAGAAAGAGAGAGAGATACATACAGAGATACAGAGACAGAGAGAGAACTGAACTGGGGGAACTCCCCAGTTCAGCATTTCTTTCTCTTTCTTGAGAAAAACTTCTGCCTCGTAGCCTTTGCAGTTGCAGTTCCCTCTGCCTCCACTATGCATGATGCCTTCTCTCATTCAGGCCTCAGCTTAAATGACTTACAGGGAGTGTCCTGCCCACCCCACCCAGCCCCATTCTTGGAGTGTTCACCTAGCCCTGGTGTCAATGTCATAGGACTAACCAATATTTGGAATGATTTTGCTTATTCACTTGTTAAGGTCTGTCTTCATTTGAATATGTTTCACAAGGGCAGATACTTTGCTTACCTGAATTGCAGCATTGCTGTGTTTTAGCGTAGGGCCTGGTGCTGGTTTATTCTTTCATTCATTCACTCGGTAAATATTTTCTGAGTGCCATTTCTGTCCATGAGCAGTTCAAGGCTCCAAGGATACAAAGAAAAGACAAAAATCCCTCTCCTCGTGGAATTTACATTTGGGTGGTTTGGGCAGGATTGGAGATAGAGGGAGACCAGTGAGGAGGCCATTGTGATAATCCAGGCCAGAGTTGACCAGGACTCCAGGCTCAGACCAGGGCACTGGCCCTGGTGGCGTGTTTTGGGGGTAGAGAGGCAGGGTCTGAGTGGGATCAGATAAGGGGTGTAAGAGAGAGAAAGGAATTGAGGATGAGACCAAGGTTTTTGGAAAAGTGGATTTGCTATTTGCTAAGATGGGGAAGACGTCGAGAGAGTGGGTTGAGATGTCAGGAGCTTGGTTTTGGACAGGTTACATTGTAACCTTCATTAGCATCAGGTGGAGGTGTGACAGAGGCAGGTAGATAGGCGAGTCTGTGGTTCAGAGGAGACATCAAGGCCAGAGAGTGAGGTGGCATCAGTGTAGAGGAGGCATGTGAAGCCCTGAGGCAGGATGAGATCACCTTGGAGGTGAGTGTAGACAGAGAGGAGGGGCCCAAAGATTGAGTTTGTAGACCCATATCATTAGAAAAGTGGGGAGTTGGGAGGCAGCAGTATTAGAGAATGAAAGGAGCTGCTAGTGAGGCAGGGGCATGAGTGCAGTGCCCTGAGAGCCCCATGGGGAGGGCTGGAGGAGGGAACCCGTGTGCCCTGAGGAGTGGGGACTGCCCCTTGGGGTGGCCAGCCAGCATGGGGCGGGCAGTGGAGGGAGAATGAGAGGTAATGCAGATAGCAAATGCAGACAGCTCTATTAGAAAAGCCTGCAGAGAATGAGTTGTTTTTTTAATGATGGGAATAACAATAACAAGTGTGTTAATGATCCAGTAGAGGGAGAGACTGTGATGTTGGGATCCAGAGAACAAGGTAACAAGTTGTTTTTGTGGAGAGCATGGACATTCTTCCAAGGCAGAGGAGGAAAGGCTGAATGTTGGGGGCTTGTGGATGTTCTCTGCCAACTGCTTTTGTTTACTCGGTGACTTGGAAGCCCCCTCAGTTAAGGATGAGGATGTTACGTAGAAAGTGATTGCTAAATGTGTGTGTGAGAGAGAGAAGAGAGAGGAGGGGAGGGGAATAAGATAAATAGATATTGGGGAGAGGATCAGAAGGAGCTTCTCTGGAGGTTCAAGGATGGTAAATGCAGAGCCCCGAGCCCAGCACCTGGTGTAGAGATGTGCTCAGTGGTAGCTGCTGCCTCTGAAACATCTGTCCCCAGCTGTCCCTCTGGCAATATCATTTTTCCCAATATCCTGTTCTGCCTATGTGTTAGAAATCAGAGTGATAACACTTTTTCTCCCTACTTGCCAACTTTGCCCCCACCATCTTGGGAGTCATTCTGGACTCTTCCCTCTCGCGCTGTGCACTCCGCTGACTTGCCGCCTCACTCTCGCCTATTGCTGTCCCCACCCAAACAGCCCTGTCCTGATTCTGACTTCACCTTCATCCAGACTTTTGACTCATGACCCTCAATCCCTTAAAAAAAACAGTGGTGTCCTTGTGTCTCCCCCCAGGCGTCCAGGGTCCATTTAAACATTTAAAACCCTCTTGCCTGCTCCCCACCCCTAACTGTGTGATCCCCAAATGCTGGCCAGACTCTCCAGATACCTGCCTCTCAGCCTTGCATGTGGTGTTTCTCTGCTTGAAATGCTTGTCCCCGCCTCGTAGCCCAGCAGCCCCTGATCTCTGGGGACGCTGCCCAGGGGACTTATCCAGAGGCTCTCTCAAATCCCTGGAGTGTCATTCCTCCTAGGTGTCACTTGCATGTTTCTTGATGAGAGGAGCATCTGCTCCTAAAATAATCAGCTCCTGAGCACTTAGACTCTGCCCAGCCCTGGGCAACTGGCCTGCCAGAGAGTTCTAATGTCATCTTCACCAGGAACAGTGGCTTCCAGTGCAGGTGTCAACGATGGGTGGGTCAGACACTGTGCAAGCACTGAGACCGTGTTTCCCCAAAAGTAAGACATTCCCCGAAAATAAGACCTACTTACAGTTTTGCCTCTCGCTGAAATACGTATAAGGCATCCCCCCGAAAATAAGACCTAGCGCATCTTTGGGAGCAAGAGTTAATATAAGACACTGTCTTATTTCCGGGGACATAGGTTAAGACACTCTTATTTTCGAGGAAACGGGGTATCGCTCGAGGACTTTTTCGCTTGCGCGAACCAGCCACTGGAGACGATTTCGGCCAAATTACGGAAACATTTTACAAGTACTTTTAAATCATTTATAAACAAAAATCGTATACAAATAATAAAATCTCACCAATTTATTTATTTTTATATCAAAAACAACAAAATTTGATAAATATTACACTCTGTAATTAGTTTTCGTGTGATATTTTGTAAAACAATGCCCAAGATGCATCCTAGGTTTATCAGGACACGTATCACAGTAATACGTTACTTCCCGCCTACCTCCAGGCGTGTTATGGTCAGAGCAAACCTTGCAGTCCCTTCTTGGCCCTTGTAGTACTATATGAAGCTTCCCATGTAGTCGGATTTCATCGGAATGTGACGTAGATGCTTGCTCACGATGCTGGCGATATGATCCTCTCAATTGCTCGACAAGTGTTTTTAGAAATCCCAAATGGCTGAGTGGCTTTTCCCCTTTTTTGGTCTTTTCTAGTTTATACAGAATGTAGGAATTGATCAGGCAAATTTCCATGCCCCCCCAAAAAAAGTTTACGCTGCTATTTAAGCAATTTTCGCAGAAAACAATGCCTTGATGCATATTGGTCCGCCCAATCAACACCACCCATATATTTTATATAATTCAAAACAATATTGGGTTTCTTGACCATTATTTCCACACCACCTCGTGTAATCCTTTTGACTGTCGACATTCCTGTGTCACCCCTCGTAGTCAACAAACAAGTGACAATCCTCTTATCTTTCCACCCTAAAAGTAATGTGTTGCCCCGTCGATACGCGGCCGTGGATTTTTTCGAAAAATTTGGCTTTTTTATTTCCTTGGACAGTTCTTTCCTGTTCGTTAAGATCGTTCCGGTGATACTGCATTTCAATTTGGCTAGTTCTTGAGCTAAGACATAACTAGTATAGTAGCAATCCGTGTACATATGGTGCCCCTGAGCACCTGGAATTTTCTCCAACAACGTTTTGTATAAGTGTATCGGAATTCTTGATGAAACAGGTAAATCGGGTCTGACCAAGAGCTCTGTTGTGAGTGATCCATAATATGGCAAAATGCAGCAGATGTAGCCAGTCTTCAAGTCAGCTAGAGTATAAACTCTGATACCCCATTTTGTCAGTTTCTTAGGATTTTATGTTATGATTTGACACTTCAAATCAGCCGGGCGCTGTATTGGCACTGCTCGAGTTGGCACTTCAAATCAGCCGGGTGCCGCAGCGGTGCCGCTTGAGTGTTAAAGGATAATCAGCTCCTGAGCACTTAGACTCTGCCCAGCCCTGGGCAACTGGCCTGCCAGAGAGTTCTCATGTCATCTTCACCAAGAACAGTGGCTTCCAGTGCAGGTGTCAACGATGGGTGGGTCAGACACTGTGCAAGCACTGAGACCGTGTTTCCCCAAAAGTAAGACATTCCCCGAAAATAAGACCTACTTACAGTTTTGCCTCTCGCTGAAATACGTATAAGGCATCCCCCCGAAAATAAGACCTAGCGCATCTTTGGGAGCAAAAGTTAATATAAGACACTGTCTTATTTCTGGGGAAACGGTAAGACACTGTCTTATTTTCGGGGAAACAGAGTATAAGACACTGTCTTATTTTCGGGGAAACGTGTATTTGTTATGTCAGCCCCTCTGAGGCAGAAGCCTCATCTCTATTGTACAGATAAACTGAGGCACAGAAAGATTAAGTAACCTACTCAGGGTCACACAGTAAGTGAGGGTCCAAGGTTATAACCCAGAGCCTGCTTGCATGCCCTCCACCCAGAGAGCACTGCGATTGTCCACTGCCTCTAGAGGGCGCCATTGTGCAAGTCATCCGTTCACCATGTGCCGGTCAGGCCATCTTCCTAGTCTACTTCCAAGAGCATCTGGACGACTTGTGGGCCCCATGAGCCACTGACTTCTGTTTGTCTCCACAGGTTCACCCTCCCACAGATATGGGGCGCAGAAAGTCAAAACGGAAGCCACCCCCGAAGAAGAAGATGACAGGCACCCTAGAGACCCAGTTCACCTGTCCCTTCTGCAACCATGAGAAGTCTTGTGACGTGAAAATGTGAGTGTGGGGCAGGAGCCAGGAATCCTGCCTCACAAGGTCTCCCTTCCCCTCTGTCGGTAGGGAAGTGGCTTCCCCTTAGATTCAGGCGTCTTCACTCACCAGTGCCTCCATCTGATCCTGTTCCAGGGACCGTGCCCGTAACACCGGAGTCATCTCTTGTACCGTGTGCCTAGAGGAATTCCAGACGCCCATCACATGTATCCTTGGGAACGTGGGCTTTTCCCAGGGGGTGAGGGTGAATGGTCAGGGCTACTCAAGGGCACCTGGCCGAGAACAGGGGAACTAGAATCCAGGTGCTGCACCTCTGGCCCTGATGGGTGCCCTGGTGCAGGGCTGTAGTCACCCAAAGGAACAGGTGCCACTTGCTGACTTAGGTCGGGTGACAATGTGCAGAGCTGGGTTGGCTGACACCAGCATGAGCAGTGTCAGTGTGAGGTGTATACCGATGGGTTCTGATGCTAGTAGTTGCCCTTGACTTCAGCCTCAGATCTGTCAGAACCAGTGGACGTGTACAGTGATTGGATAGATGCCTGCGAGGCTGCCAATCAGTAGCAACACAGAGGACCCACCCCCTTGGCAGCCCCACAGCTTTGGACCTGCCCACTGGGTACCAACCCAGAGACATTCCTAGGGTGGAGGGTGTGGGTCCAGAGCCCTCACATCTGTGTACGTGGATATGAGGGTGTACGTGCGTGTATGCATGTGTGGGTATGTTTGTGTGGAGTGGGTGCGAATGTGAATGTGTATGGCTGCAAGTGTAGCCATGGGGGGGTGTGCTTGTGGGCAAGGTGTAGAGTTGAAGAGTTGGTAGGCCCTGGGAGCCTGAACTGCCTCCCTTGGCTCTGAAAGCCTTTGATTTGTTTCCTCCTCTGGCCCTTGACCCCCCCTGGCTCTGGGGCCCTGGCTCCTCCAGGGGCCCAAGTCCTGACATCCTGCAAGGGCAAGCCCCACTGAGACAGCCTTGGGACTTTCCAGTGTCTTCACCCACCTTCCCAGGGCCTGGCTCATTAGGATGGGATTACCCATCCTCCTTCCCTGCCTTCCAAGGCCTGTGGCCTGGGATTCAAAGCCACAGGCCCCTCAGCTGGGCCCTGGCAGGGTAGCCCTAGTTTGTGTTTAGTTGCTTTCGTAGAGGAGGGAGTGGCTGGGTCTGGGACAACTGTTGGTCACTAGCCCTTAAATAAAGCAGCTGATACAAACCCCTGGCTCTCAGATTTCCTGGGTTCTGGGAGGAGGATCCTGACTTGGCAGGCCATCGGAAATGGGGTTTGGTCAGTCCTTCACACTGTCCAGCACTGGTCACTCAACAAGCATTCAGGGTGAAACCAGGGCAGTGCTGGACACAAGGGACACTGATGAACCCACAGACATCTGGGCAAGCCTTTAATCCCAATGAGAAACAGAGCCAACAGAGCCTGTGGGGGCAGGGTGGTCAGGGTGGGCGTCCTGTCATGAAGAGGGTAATGCTCAGGGACTACCCTGTGCCAGACACTCTCAGGCTTGCCTGCCTTACCCCTGCGCCCCAACAGCCACCCTGTGAGGCAGGTGCCTTAGGCTCACAGATGAGGAAATGAGCCAGAGATGGGAGGTCACTGGCCCAAAATACCACAGCCTGAAGTGGCCACAGCTGGGCCTTAAACCTGGGGGAGACCTGCTTCACAGTCCATGGTTGAGGCTGACGAAACAGCTTAGGGCTTCCGGGGGGCTGTGGGGGCTGGGGAGCTCTGAAGAGAGAATCCACAAAAGGGACCTTTGTCCAGGGGTAGTGAGGAGTCTCGAAGGTTGGTGGTGGTGCCAGATGTAGGTATGGAGTACAATAAATATTGTTCTTTGTCCCTGATTCCTGGCACAGAGCTAAAACCTTTGAAGTTTTCTGAACAGTCACCCAGGATAGGGCTGGTCACCAGAAAGACCAAGTGATTACAGAGTGAGAACTGGAAGCCACACCCACTGGCCTCTGAGAAGCAGGAGGGGCGGCTACACAAGCTCTCTTAATAGGTCGACAAGATTTGATGAGCTGGGTTGAACATGTGGAGGTGCTGGGAGGGCGTGGGAACTCCGCGCCACTTCCCCATGCCTTTTCCTGCAGCTCTTCCATCTGGCTGTTCCTGAGTTATATCCTCATAATAAACCAGTCGTCTGATAAGTAAAATACTTCTCTGAGTTCTGTGAGCTGCTCTAGTAAATTAAACCTGAGGAGGGAGTCGTGGGAAAACTTGATCTATAGCCAATTGGTCTGAAGCACAGGTGACCGTAGATTTGGCAGCTGCAGTGGGGGAGAGGCCACCTTATAGGACTGACCCCTTATCCTGTGGGATCTGATGCTGTCTCCAGGTGGATGGTGTCAAAACTGAGTTCATTGCTTGGTAGTGCAGGAAAAAGCACATGTGAACATGACTGGTGGTGAGCATCTGGGCACTGCATGCCTCCCTCAGGCGGTCTCATGGGTCCAGAGGTCCTGACGCTCAATAGCATGAGGCAGACCCAGCTTGTCCACACGGCTTCGTGAGCCTGGACAGCAGGGGACCTGTACTTTGGCATTCTCATTGGTATGGTAGGAAGGATGATGGAACCTTCTTTCCAGGGCCATGCTGAGGATGGAAATGCCTAGCATGGTGCCTGGCACGGTTTGAGCGACTCTGGAGCCCACCCCAGGTAGTGAGGGATGTGAACAGCCGAGGAAGATGCTGAGCTGTCTGGAAGCCCTGACCACCAGGCCCAGCCTCTGGGTCTGGCATGTGCCCCCGGAAGTCCACCCTGTCCTGACATGCCCCTTCCTGGTGCTCCCGCCTCCCTTCCAAGGCCCCAGGTGAGATGCCCTGGCCCAGCCAGGAGCCAGCAGACATGGGCCGAGTGGCAGACGGGCCTGGGTGGGAAGGAGGGTTGCCTCTGGGGTCCAGGGAAAGGGGGCTCATTCCTCCGGCTTCCAGGGCCCGCCTACCCCAATCTCACAGGCCAAGTGCTAATATGGTGTTGTTTTCCTGAGGAGGCAGGGCCCAGGGCCAGGAGTAGATCCTCCTCAACATGGCTTCCCATGCTGGCCATCGGGGAGCAGGGCTCACAGTAGCCAGGCCAAGAGCACCTGGAATCTGGTGTACAAGGCCCTGGGGACTGTGTGCGTCTGTCTCTGCAGGTCCGCACGTTCCAGCCTTGTCCCCTGCTCTGGGGAGGGAAGGGGAGAAGGCTGCTCTGTGACCTCTGTCTGCATGGCTGCATCATCTCCTTGGAACCCTGACAGTTTGGTGGTGGTTTGCAAGGAGGATGGCTATGGCCCACATCACAGAACAGGGTCCTCCCGGCAACATGGGGAGGTTAGAGCCCTGTGCACTGACGTTAGGGTCCTCGGATAGCAAACGAGACTGGGATGAGGCCCAAGGAGAGGGCAGAGTGAGCCAGGTGCACACTCTGTGCCAGACAGTAAAGGGCCACTGCCCTGAGCCCCTGAAGTGCCTATGCTCCCCCACCGCCCTGCCCCGAACCCACAATCCACTCCAAGATTAAAGGGTTCCCTGTGCCCACAGGGACCTCCAGGACCCTGCTTGTTCTCCATTCTTATTGGTCAGTGCCAAATGTCATTCCCATCTGGAGGTGTCATTCACGCTTCCCCATGATACCCTGCTCACTGTCCCTACTTTCCAGATGGACAAGCAGCCCAAGGTCACCCCATCCCACCGAGCTGGTCCCAGCTTGTAGGCTTTCTCACTGTAACGCAACTCTCAAGCCCCCGGGGAAGGTGCACGGGCACTGAGCATGTGAGTATTGTGTACATATGTGAGGATGTGCACTGCTATGTCTTTTTATGTGGGTGTGCTGCATGTGTGTGCCTAAGGCTACAGAGTGTGGGCACACCATAACAGGTAGGGTGCATGTGTGTGTCTGCATTGTGTGTGTGCGTGCCTGTGCTGAGTCCAGCTGAGTGGCTGTGAGCTCCGTGTGGGTATCTTGGGATGCGTATCAGTATGTGTGCCTGTGCTGATGTGTGTAAACGCAATGGAACGTATCTGAGCAAGGCTGTCTATGCCTGTGCAAATGTCACACCGGCTCTGGAACAGAGCAGCCTGAGTCCTCAGATGATATTATAGCCATTTATTGTGCTCCAGTGAAATAGAAAAAGTGCTCGCATTACAAACGCCACTGTCACGTCCATGTTTGCCAGTCGCTGCAAACCAAACCGCGTGTGTCCATTGGGTCTCTGGGCATGCAGTTGGCTCCCACTGAGGGAATGGGGTGGGGGCAGGCCGAGCCTGGGCTCTGGGGGCTTCGCTTGGGGGGGCGCTTATTGTCCTGGGGAACCCATATGTGAGGAAGTTGGGGGACAGCCAGGGTAACTTTGCTCATGCGTCCTTTGGGTACTGCTGGAAACACCCAGCTCAATGTTGGACCTTGCAATGCTCCAGGGAGAAGGGTCCCCTCCCCTTACAGGCCCCCCAGTTTGCTCCCCTCCAAATGCTAACCCTGTAGGCAGGTGCCAGGGGGCTGTTGGGCGCCATGCAGGGGGCGGGGTTCAGCAGAGCTGGGCTGGGCCCTGCTGAGAGCAGCAGCTGGCCTCCCTGGTGGGGAGGCGGGAGGCCCAGGGCCCTAGGCAGAGTTATAGTAGTTGTGTGGGTGGTGGTTGTGGGCGGGCTCGCCCAGCTCTGGGTACTCAGACGTCAGGCAGTACTTAGGATCATAGACCTGGCGTGGCAGCCCGTATACGGTCATGCCCCGCTGTGAGGCCCCCTTGTTGCTGCCCATCTGCAGGCTGATATTGAGTGTGTCACAGTGCTCCATGCCCAGCCCTGGCTCGAAGATCTGCCGCTTGGTCCCGGGCGCCGTCATGCCAGCCTGTGGAAGGCAGAGTGGTCAGGCTGAGGGCATGGTGAGGGGCAAGAGCCCCGCCAGTCTACCCCACAGACCCCCACACACCTGGCTGGCTCCCTTGTTGGTGCCCATCTGCAAGCTGATGGTGGCCTGGTCCAGGGGCTGGTCTGTGCCTAGCTTGGGGTCATAGAGGTGGCGCCGGGTGCCGTAGGCTGTCATACCCTGTTGGCTGGCAAACTTGTTGGTACCCATCTAGGGAGCCAGAAGGAGAGTCACCTCAGGGTTATAGAGCCTCACCATGGACCACAAGACATCAATGTTGGTTGACACTCACACAGCCCTCTTAACAAGGCATTGTTTCTTTCTATTTTCTTTTTTTAAGATTTATTTATTGTTTGACAGAGACAGAGAGAGAGGAGGAGGCAGGCCCAGAGCAGTTCCCACAGCCTCACAGCATCAGTTTCAATATAGTTCCATTCCCACACAGGTGGATGCTGAGGGAAAGAACTGAACTGGGGGCCTCCCGCATGGGAAGCTCGCCCCAGTTCAGCATATGGGTCCGCACAGGTCAGGGCTGGGACTTGATCCCCAGGCCCTGTGGCTGCAAGGCAAGCGCTCCACTTGCTGAGCCATCCTGGCTTCCCCAAGCACTGTTTCTACCCTGGGGCTATAGACCAAAAACAGAGGCCCAGTAAGTGGCTCAGAGCACCAGGGCCTGACCACCAGGGTTCAAGTCCCATCCTGACCACTTATCACCAGGGTGACCCTAACAAGTGAGCTAGCTTCTCCAGGTCTCAGTTTCCTCACCTATATAAAGGGTATGATGGTGACAGCACCCACCCTGGAGAGCTATTGGAGGAGTAAGTTAGGGTATGGAGTTAGAGTACAGTTAGTAAAGGCCACATATACTATTCTCCAAAGCCTACAGGGACCAAGGGCCTTCCCAGCCTCCCCGACCTCCTGCAGACTAGGAGCAGTAAGAGCAGGGCGAGGAAGAACCAGTACCTGCAGCCCGATGATGTTCCGCCCTTCTCGTAGCTTTTCTGGTTCAAATTTCCGCTCCTGCTTCTCTGCGTACTTCACCCCCACGTTGACCTTGTTCCCCTTCGTCTTGGCCTGAGAAAGGTGACAGGGGCAAGGACTGAGAAGGGACCCTGTGGGCTGCACTGTTCCCTCCCAGCATCTGCACTGCTCTTCCCACCCCCCTGGGCTCACAGACATGAATGGCCCCCCTCAAATCCCAACCCAGACAGCCCACACTCACCATGCTGGCAAGAGCCAGGAGCGTGGACTGCACCTGCGTGTGGTTGGTGTTCTCAAACAGGTCATTGGCCTCAAAGATGTCATGGGGCTTCACCCCGTATTTCGTGATGGCCTTGATGAAGTTGCCTATATTCTCCAGCTGAAGGGGAGTCAAGGATAGGAGATGGTTGGGGGAGACTTGAGGGGTGTGGCCAGGGGTTGAAAGAGTTAAAAAGTCTAGGCTTACCTGGTGCCAATTTTGGGTTGACTCATTGATCTTCTTCACGGAGCCTGGCTGGAGCTTATTGATAAACCTATAAGGAGTCAGGGAGAGAAGTGACAGAACTCTTCCCTTCCTCCCTGGCTTAGGAGAGCCACCATCCGGGGGCCCAGGCAAAGCCCTCAGACTTAACCTTGACTCTCCTTTGCCTTCTCTAGCCCCCATATCCAATCCCTCAGCAAGGCCTCTTGCTCTGCCTTCTGCAGACATCCAGAAGACCACAGCTCCCCGCCACCTTGTTCTGAGTGCCCAGTATGTGCGTGTCTCTCTCCTGGGCTCTTGTAATGGCCTCCCCATGGGCTCCCAGCTTCCACCTTGTCCCTTACAGACCCTTCTTCATCTTGCAGCTAGAATAGCCTTTTTCAGGGGAAGCCAGGATGGCTCAGTGGGTTAAGTGCTCACTTTGCAGCCCCGGGGACCAAGGATCGAATCCCAGCCCCAGCCCGTGCGGACCCATATGCTGAACTGGGGAGTGCCCCCAGTTCAGTTCTCACCGGGGCGAGACCCCGGCTCAGTTCCTGCCCTGTACAGCCCCACACCCACCTGTGGAATGAAACTATGTGGAAAAACCAATGATGTGCAACTATGGAGACTGTTCTGAGCCCTCCCCATTCTCTCTGTATCTCTGCTCTCTCTCTCTCTCTCTCTCTCTCTCTCTCTCTCTCTCTCTCTGTCTGTCAAAAACAATTAAAAAAAAAGATTTTAGAATAGCCTTTTTCAAACAATTCCAGTTTCCTCCCCACTTCAGAATACTCCCATAGATTCCTAAGTGTTTAGTGTGACTAAGAGGCCCCATGTCATCTGGCCCCCAGGTAACTCCTACTTCCAGAATCACTGTGCTGCCCACTCCTTGCTGTTCCTGGAACTCACCTCGGAGCCTTTGCACTGGCTATCCCCTTTGCTTGGTCCACTCTTGCCTCAGATGTCCACCCGGCGCCCTCCCTCACTTTGACCAAAGTTCTGTTCAAATGTCCCCTCTTCAGAAAGGCCTCCCACCCTGTTCTATACAAAGCAGCAAGCCCACCGGGCCCCCATCCTTCCCCACCAATTCCTCTCCGTGGCACTCCACCCCAGGCAAGTATGTGATTATTTCACCGATTAGTTGATCGATCTTGCACACTAGGACTAAAGCTCCAGGTGGGCTCTGAGGCTGTTTCGTGCCTAGACCTGGCACCCAGCAGGAGCTCCATAAACGCATGGTGCATGGAGGACTGAGGAGGTGGGTGGCTGGGCACTCTTTAAGGCCAAAAAGCCCTGTCTGAGCTGGGACACAAGGGTGTCCCCCTCTTCCTTGTTCCCAGTGAATATGGTAGAACAAAATACCCTCCTGTGTTCCCCTCCCCCTTTCCACTACCAGGATTGCTAAGGCTTTCAAGAACCTTATCAAGGACACACTCTGGCCCTCATGGTCACCCTGCCCCAGGTCAGACTCAGAGGTGGGACAGGATCTCTGCTGGGTTCAGGCATCAGGGTTGTGGTTGTGTCTGAAATCAAGGCTTGGGAGCTGTGAGCGTTTGCATTTCCCTCCGTGATTTAAGTTCTGAGAAGAGAAGAAAGTCAGGCCCCCTTAAATAACTGTGGCACATCTCTCGTGTCACCACGCCAGCGATGGACAGCGGTTGTTGCCTGTTGTCTTTTGTAACCGCTCTTTCTTGGGACACTGGAGGCCATAAATGGGCCTGTGTGCCCTTATGCATGGTAGTTAAGAGGCTAGAATGGAGCCATTTCCATTGACGCAGCATGGGACTTTGGGTCGTGTGTTTTACCTAACTGAGCCTGTTTTCTTTCCTGTTCAATGGGCACAAGGACTATTTGCCACCTCAAGGACTGTTTCAAGGTCTGAGATATAAAGTGCTCAACCCAGCTCATGGTCAGTTGAGGGGTTGAAGGGCAGAGATGAGCACCCACTTGGGGAGCAGCCCATGGCAGAGTTTGGGCCACCAGCGCCCCACTCACTCGCAAAGAATGATGCCATCTTTGAGGCTGTCCATGAAGTTGTTGCCTAAGCGGCGTCCAGTCACCCCCTCAATCCACTCTCGAAGCTCCTGCTCCCGCTGGAGGTCGTACTTCTGGGCCAGCTGGGGGTGAGGGGCACAGAAGAGATGCTGAGGATGCAAGTGTGGGGAGGCTTTGCTCCCTAAGCCGGACCAGTTTCCTTGTCTCTTCCCAACTAAGGCAATTCTGCCGCAGTGTTCAGGGGGAAGGGGGGCGGGGTATAGGCTGAGGGGGCTGAGGGCCAGGACTGAGGTGGCACCTGCCCAGGGGGCCATTCCGGGCATTCTGAGGTTTGGCTCCAGAGAATTCAGACAAGGGTGGGTGAGAGGGGAATACTCTGAACTGGGGGAGGCGAGGGGGCGGTGCCTGGCCTCCTGGTTCCCCCTCCAGGCCAAACTTGGGGCTTTGCTTCCCCTGGTCCTGCCCCCCTCCACCCTCCCTGCTGGAAGACTGGGAGCCTCAGGCAGGGGAGGAGGAGCCCTAAGGGGGTGCCCCTGAATGCTGCCAGGCAGGGGATGGCTCCATCTGTGGCGCTCCAGCTCTGGCTTGGGGTTGAGGCTTGTCTTTGTCTTACTCCTGGCCCTGTGCGCTGTGTACTTCTCTGTCTCTGTCTCTGTCTCTGTCTCTGTCTCTGTCTCCATCTCCATCCTCCACGTCCTCTCTCTTTCCCCCAGTTTGCCTGTCTTTCCTTGGCCCTGTCTTCCCATCCTCATCTCTCTGTGTCCGGCTGGGGGGTGGGGCTCATGGCTTGTCTGTGGGTCACTCTCCGCCTGGGACTCGTTTGCCTGCCACTAGCAGGGCTGGGGCTCGTCTGTCTCCCCCACCCTCTGCCCCTCCATCCCTGTCTCAGCCTTATCTTGCTCCTGGCTGCCCTCCTCCATCTGTCTCTCTCCTGTCTCAGGCTCCCAGAATCTCCGTTTCTCTAGAACCCTCCGCCCCCAGCCCAGACAGACTCCCAGCCACTGGGGGACTGGGTTGCCTCTTCTGCTGGGGGAGGGGAAGGTGAAGGGGCGGCCCCCACACCTGGCCCCGGCCCTGCGGCCCCCTCCCCACCAACCCAGCTTTATAAAGCAAACCGGCCCTTATATAGCGTGGCCCCGCGGGCCGGGCTCCCCGAGGCCGCCTTATATGGCGAGGCGGCTCGCTGGGCTCTGGGGCCGGCGCTGGAAAGGGGGGGAGTAGCGCTGGGATGTGTCTCTAGCTGGAGTACCCGCCCCCCACCTGCCCCCCTCTCCAGCCAGGAAGATTCCCTACCCAGGTTCCTACCCCAGCTCCCCACTTCCTCTCTGTGGTCCCCTGGCAAAAGCCAGCCTGCCCCTCTGCATTCCCCTCTGTCAAATGGGGCTGGACTCCTCCTGCCGTGGGGCAGGCCTCACGGGAGCATTGCTGTGGGTGGGAGACCAAGTTCTCCGTCTTAGAGAAGCTGACCCCATTCTTACAGAAAGGAGGTGAGTCCAGGATCCCTGTCCTACACCTTTTTGTAGGGCCCTAGCTACTTGCCTCTCCTCTCTGAACCTCAGTCTACCCATCCATAGCATGGAGGTGGTGTCTCAGTGTCTTCCTAATTCTGAAATTAGGAGGCCCCTGCAATGTCTCTAATGCCCACTCCCTGCCCTCCTCGGATGCCTCCTTCTTCCTTCAAGATCTGCCACACTTTCTGGGCCTCACCTCCCAGAAACCCCAGCTCTCAAGTGCTCCCCAACTTCTTGTCAGGCTGGGGGAGTGGGGAAGACCAGTAAGTCCTCCCCCAGGTGCCCATGAAAACAGAGGGTTAACAGGGGACTCGGATCAGGTGGGGTCTTCACACTGAAGCCACGACCCCCTCCGTTTACCTGTGGCTGCCTGAGTGTTCCCCACTTCACCCCCAAGCACTAGCCAAGGGTGCTGGGATGCTCAGCAGGGGAAGGAAGGCTGCCCCTATGGCACACTGGTCCCTCTTCTCCCTCAGGTTCCAAGTTGCATGGGATAGGCAGGAGAGGATCCAGGGAACCCCAAGAGTGGGGCCTCTGGGCGGGCAGGGCATGTGGGCCAGGCCAGGGGAGACACTCCAGCCCTACCTTGTTCTTGACCTCAGCTGACAGCCCGTAGGCGGGGCCTCGGTTGAAGTGAGCGGAGGACATGCTGGCCAGTGGTAGAAGGTGGTGCCGGTGGCAATGAGGACCGAGGCAGCAGCTGAGGCTCCGTCTGCACACTCTTTCCTCCTCACACGTTTTTGAAGCTCCAGAGGCGGCCCGGGCCTCTTCCAAGGCCATCCCATTGGTCGCAAGGGCCTGCCAAGGGGCGGGGCACCCCCACGTCGGCCACCCCCCCCCTCGTGATGTCAGGGCCTTGGTATTGGGAGCTGATTGTGTCATTGTTTCCACCTAGGGGGGCGGCCTGGGTTATTCTTTGGGGGGTGCTTAGCCATACAGAGACCAACCTTTCCCCACTCCTCCCCACCTCCCAGTCTCTGGCTGAGTCTCCTAGTCTCTTTGTGTCTGTCTCTGAGCCTATCTGTGTCTCTGATGCCATTTCTCCATGTCTCTCTCCAGCCTTGAGGCAGGACTGCCACATGTGGTAGTTTAGTGAGCACCCTAGGTTTCACTCCAGACACCAACTGTCCATAACTGTAGCTAAGTTCCTTCTCTTTGAGCTTCTGTTGCCACATCTGTAAAATGGGCTAATGATAGTGCCTGCTTCCTGAGGGTGTTGTGAGGATCAGAAGTAAAAAAGCCTCCGACATGCCCAGTGCAGTGCCTGGCACAGGGCAGACTCGGGGAATAGCAGATTTCTGCTGAGCATCTGGCACCCATTCCTGTCCCCTCCAGCCCCTCATAAGATCCTGGGGGAGCAGAGGTCCTGAATCTCACCCTCCCATCTACTCATGAGTTGCCTGAGCCACAGGGTGATTGTGTTAGGTTCCAGGCCAGGGACACCCCCATGTATCCCTGTACCAGCTAGGCTGGCCTGGTGGCAACACCAATAAGCAACTCCACCTGGCCAGATCTCACCCCTGGACCACAGGAGTGGGTGACATGCCAACATTATGCCACATATGTCAAGGCCATGTTAGTGACACTTGGATGACATTTCAGAAACCTGTCATACACTAATACGTTAAGGATATGCAATTTGATGGCCACATGCTAAGGGTACAGCTGCGATATGCTCATATGACATCAGTTCTTATATCAAGCCCTGATCCAAGCACCGTACATCTATGAGCTCAACCTTCACAACACCCTCAGAAGTGGATGCTGTTATTGTGTGTAATCTAAAGGTGGGACATCTGGGGAACAGGGTGCAGTCACTGCCCCAGTGTCACACAGCTTGCCAGTGGCAGAGCAGAATATGAACCCAGGTCCCTGTCCCTAATGCTGAGAGACAATGGCCGGTTTCACAACCTCAGCACTGATGACTTGGGGCTGGACAATTCTGCGGGGTAAGGGGGCTGTCCTGGGCATTGCAGGACTTTAAGCAGCATCTGGGGGGTTCTCCCTTCTAGATGCCAGTAGCACCCCCTTCATCTTGCCAAACAGAAATATCTCCTGACATTGCCAAATGATGTGGGGGAGGGGGGGACCTCCCCCATTCGAGTACAACTAGGCTAAAGCTACTATGGACAAATTGTGGAGTGTAGAGATATGTTGAAGACACACTAAAATACGTAAATGAGCTAACAATTAGCTCCTACTATGTACTAAGTGCATTGGATCGTTCCTCAATAGCCTTAGGAGGCAGGGTCCTATGAGGCACAAAGAGAAGCCGAATGAGGGGAAATCACGCAGCATGAGAGTGTCAGAGCCAGGATTCAAACGTGCAGATTGCAAGATCCTGCTCATGTGGAGCGGCCCTCGGCGGGCCACAGGTCGCTCTTGCGCATGTGAGGACCCTCGACCCCCACGGAGCTCGCGGCCGCGCCCCCCCGGCGGCCCAGAAGGGGGCGGGGCCTGGCGGGGACGGCGGCGGGGACCAGCTCCATGACTCACTCAGCTCCGCCTCTCGGTCCGCGGCCGCTTGGCCATTTATAGAATCCGCGCGGGCTCTGAAGTCACGGCCCAGGCACGACGGGGGCGGAGAGGAGAAAGACTTGGCAGCCCCCCACCCCCCAGCCGACGGAGCAACCGGGGGTCTCCCTAGAGGGCGGCCCTTTCTGTCTGTGACCCATCCCTCCGATTCTTGGGTCTGTTTTTTTGTGTCTTATGCTCTATCTCTAGGTTGTTCTTTGTCCGTCTGTCTCTCTGTGTTGCCCGCCTAGCCCTTTTCTCTCACCTTTCTCTGTGTGTTTATGAATGTGCCTGTCACACTGCCTCTATCCCCATCTCTCTCAGTCCCATGTCTCCTCTCTGTTATCTCTCCATCTCTGTGTCTCTGTTTCTGTTCCACATCTCCGACCCACTGTTTTTCCTTCTCGATGTGTCTGTATTGTTTCTGTCTCTGTTTCTCTGTTGGTAGGTAAGAGTAGAGACAGAGAGAGGGGGCTATGCCATCCTGAGGCCCTCACCCCCCATCACTGGCTGCTCTGTGTGCAGTCCACGCAGCTCCTATCTGGCATTTCCCAGGCCCCAGCCCCCTTGCTTTCCCATCTAAATGAAAAGGTAGGATCTTGTAAGGAATGGAGTTTCCTAAAGGGGCCAAGCCAGTCGTGAAAGAAAAGCCCTCCCTGCCTTTTCCTAACCTTAATTGTTCCCTAAAGGGGACAGAGGTGCATTCTCTGAATTCAGAGTGCATTCTGTTTATACACTGAGCATTTTTTGAGCACTTGCTGTCTGCAGGCACTGTACTGGGCACTGAGTTGGGGAGAGAGAGAGCAGTGAACAATCAAAGCCCTGCCCACATGGAGTTTCTGTTCTGGCAGCATGACATAGATAATAAGCAAACAGGAGATGATTAGAAAAAGAAAGAAGGGAAAGGAGCTAGAGAGTGGG
>PVKE010020541.1:0-27394 GCA_004027555.1 Craseonycteris thonglongyai | reverse complement strand
AGGAGCGGGGGGACAGTTGTGGGGGGAGGTGGGAGTGGGCACTAGATATAAGGTGATGGAAGGGGAACTGATACTGAGTGATGGGCACATAATACGATGCATGAATGATGTGATGTGGACTTGTACATCTGTAAACTGTCTAATTGTTACCAACCAATGTAACCTCATCAAATTTAACAATAAATTAAAAAAATAATAAAATAAAATAAAAAGTTAGACAAAAAAAAAGAGTCTCTGTCACTTTTTTTGGCCTAAATCTTCTCTAATGCATCCTGCTGTCTCCTACCAGGACGCCCAGGGAACCCCCAGTTCGCGGCTTGCCTGAGACCTGGCTCTTGGCGTCTTTCCTTGACTGGGGGGCTAATCCGCATCCACCCAGTGCTGACATCAGCCACTCAGAGTCCCTGTGTGTTGCTTGTGCCCCAATGGCCGGAGCCGGCCCTGACTCACGCCTCGCTCTGTGCAGCACAGGCCCTGACCACCTGCCAGGTCACCGCCAACTCCCTGTCGATTCGGGCCTCCTTGCTTTCTGCCCCTGCTCTTCCCCCTGCTTCTCAGGACAACAATAGTCACAGCGTCGAGGTCTTGGGGCCAGAAGTCTCTTGGGGCCTGGGCTGCTGAACCCAACAGCGACGCTACCCCCCTCGTCTTCCGGCGGCTTCTCTCAGGAGCCAGAAGCAGGCCCAGCCCGTGCCCAGACACAGCCAACACGAGGGGTGACAATGAACACCGTTGCCTCCATCGAGTCGTGTCTGGATCCTGACAGGGCGTCAGGGCCAGCGCGGACTTGCTTCCAAGGAAAGGGGCCGGACTCGGGCCTGTTGCCCACGCCAGCTCCCTCTCCCAGCTCCTTAGCTCCCCAGCACTTCCCAGCTGCTCACATGCAGCCAGAGCGGGCGAGGGGGAGGGGCAGAGGTCTGCTTCCCAGCCGTGTGACCTGCACACGTCCCCTCACGTTTCTGAGCCCCGTGGCTTTACCCGAGGAGTTAGCGGTACTTCCTTGGGACAGCCGCGAGGAGGGCGCGGTGAACTCACGCAGGCGCCTAGTAGGGGTCTGACCAGTGACCAAGTTACTGGTCCTTTGAAAGAATGCTCCCCATGGTGCCCCCCATCCTGCCGTCCAGCCGGGCATGTGCAGGAGCCAGATCCCAGGAGCTTTACCAAACTTAACCCACTTTAACCCCATAACAGCACGATGAGGCAGCGACTATGCTCCCCACACTGTACAGATGAGGACACTGAGGGCAGAGACGGTAACTGGCTTAGGTGCCCACAGCTCACGAAGTTGGCAGAGCCCGGCTCTAAGCTCCGGGGGGCCCCACGCCCAGTGCCCGCCCTTAACCACTGCCGCACGGTACCCGCAGGCTCCGTCCCTGCGTTCTGCAACGTCCGTTCAATCCACAGAGCATGTTGGCCTGTCAAATATATTAGCCTTGGATTCCTATTTTAGGACCAAGCAGTGGCTGGGAGGAAACAGATAAGAAATTTGGGCTTCCGGAGCTCTGGGTCTGGTAGACCCTGTCACCCGCACGGGGCAGGGTGTCTGAGCAGCAGCCCACCAGCACTGGAGGAGGTCCCAGGGGTGCCTGGGGGTGGCTCCCTTGTGGCCTGAAGACCTGCAGGTGGAAATTACCAACTGGACGTCGGGACACACGAGCCACCGCCAACCAATGTAATAAACACGTGGAAAAATACGGAGAGAGAGGGAGAGGAAAAAGGAACAAGTGGGCTACAAACCAAAGACAGGAGGTCTGTCAAAGCCAGGGGGCCCTGGGGTCGCCGTTTGCCCGGAAGGAAAGAGGCCTAATGCACTTGGAAACAGATTAGCCATTCAGAGCACATTTGCTCGTCAATAATTAATGCAAATGTAGTGAACGGTGCATATGGCAAGGCGGGGAATAGCAGGGAGGAAGGACCTGGTGCTGTGGCTTTGCAAACCCAGAAAGGTGCGGCCTGGATGGCTTTGGGGGTGTCAGTGAGGTGTTTGCAGGTCTGACGGCTTCGGGGTGCCGCCCCACGCCACCCCTCACCAGCTCTGCAGCCTTAAACCTGTGGAGACTCAGAGTTTCCCTCTGGGTTGAGGGGCCTGTGGGCACGAGGCAGCAGCTCTGGGTGGAGATTGGCCGTCACGCGGCCACAAGCTGTTCCTGCAGGTCAGCAGGGCACGCCCGGGGGAGCTGCTGGGTGGGGTGGGATGGAATCCGGTCCGACTGGGTGGGGAGACGAGAAGTATTTGTACGTGGGCTGCAGACACCCTGGTTGTCCCGGAGCCAGTGTGGCCCAGGAAAATGTTAGCTGCTCAGAACGTGCTGGACAAGCCCTCGCAGAGACCGCCGTGAGCACTTCTGGTGGCCGGCCCGGGTGTGGCCTGTGGCCGCCACCAGGATCACCAGGCCACAGCCCAGCAGGCGGGAGGCCAGGCGCAGACTGTCCGGACAGGCAGAGGGCTGGCTTCCCGGGCACGGGACCCGAGCTGTCACAGAGGGCCCCGTGCTTAGAAGGGGCCCGTGGGACTGGAGTTCAGTGCTCTGTGGTCACCTTCTTAAAGCTCTCACTAACTGTATCTTTGAATGTGTGTTTCATCAGTGAAGTCCAGGGACAAGGACGTGCACTTGGGGAGGACATGGAGCCTCAGCTCACATGTGGCCCCCACCCCCTCACCTCCCAGCCTCCCTGCCTCCTAATGCCCGGAGCCCCATCAGCTCATGCTTCCTGCCCCCGTCCTGGGACAGCTGCCACCCTCTGCCCCCAAGCCAGGGGGTAGGGGGCATGGGAGTGGCTGTCCCCGCCCTTGGCTGACATTCTCTGATCCACGTATCAAAAGTTACATCCTTTAGGGGTTATCCTCTAACCGAAGTTGGGGTGCTGGCCATGGGAAGGGGAGATAAATGTCTTGCCCCTGGACCAGAGAGCTACACTTTCGTTTTTCCTGGGGCCCCGCAAACCCCACAGCTGGCGCTGTGTGGCTGGGACAATGCACAGGAGCCAGGACCTCTACGCCGCTCCGTGCTGTCCCCAGCAGGAGCACATGGCTCTCCGGGGCCCCGGGGCCTCTCCTCAGGGCAATAGCTTGGCACAGAAGCCACGTGTTCTCCCACCAAGTTCTCAGCCTCCACTTGCAGCCGATCTTCCACGTGTAAACAGACGTTTCCTGGGAGAGACGGTGCAGAGCGGCTTCTTCCAGGAAGCGCGGGGCTGGGCCAGGCTGGGAAAGGGGGTCTGGGCCGGGGGACGACACCTGCTAAGATTCCTACGCTCGGAACCGTCTTGACGTTCAGGGGATCTGGGCATTCGGCCGGTGAGAACGGAGAAGCCACCACCATCTGGGCATGGCCGGGGCCCGATCGGATGACCTCGCACAACGGCCACACGCATCTGGGTGTTATCTTTTGGGCCGGTTCCCAAACCGCATCAGGCAGCCAGGCGCCAAGGCCGGGGTGGCTTTATTGAAGCAAGACGTTTCCTTGAAGTGTCGTATGGTTTCCTGATGGCATTGGGGAAGGGCATTGCAGCGTGTCTTATTTTCTAAAGCTGTTTCAGTAGACATGCAGGAGGCACGGGGAGGCTGAGGCTTGCGGGGAATCGCCTTCTCCTAGAAAACACTTCCTCCCGGGGCCGCTCCAGTGGGGGGAAGCCCAGAGGAGGGTAGAGGGAGGTGGATGAACGAACGATCCATCCGCTAACGGCTGAGGGATCGGCGCAGGCATATTTGAACACCTGTATGCAGGTGTGGAAAGATCTGCGGCAGGAAGAGCCCGGTGCTGCGGGGAGGTCAAGGAAGCGCCAGGCACGTAGAGGGGAGGCCTGCACCTCCGTCACGGTGCCCACACACCGCACCCCTCCCCTCCGAGGGAAACTCACAGGCGCCCCTCAAGGCCATGGCCTGACCTCACTCCAGTCCCAGCTCACACTCGGGTACAAGCCCACGGGCTGGCTGTGCTGACCACCGGGCTGCACCTGGGACGGCTGGAAGCCACCAAGCCGGGACGGCTGGCCGCTCGTCTGTCTCAGGAATTTGGAGTTGGTGGGTGGGGGCAGAAGTTAAAAAGAGGCACATAGCACGAGGCCCTGAGGCCACCGGGGAGATAAAGTCAGGAGGGAGGCGTGAGGAAGCAGTGGGTGTAGGAAGCCGGAGGTGTGACCGGCTGTCCCCTGGGAGGATGCGGAGAGACATGGGGTGCCCCCGAGGTGGGGGAGCAAAGAGGACCTACCACCGTGGGGGAGGCAGCTCTAGACGAGGCCTGGCAGCCGGGGTCTCTGGTAAGAAGAATGGCTGTGGGTGCCCCAGCCCGGACGGCGGGCAGAGAGCAGAGAGGGCAGGCCTCACCCAACCTGTTCCCAGCTCCCGTCCCCCACAAGACACGTCTTCCCCGGCCCCATCTGATGACCCCCCAACAGCATCCCTGCACGCCCCCACCCAGCTCCAATTCTCCTCCACCCCTGGGAACTGGGAGTGGTACCCCGGAATTGAACAACAAGGGAGTCCTGGAGACCCAGCTCTCCCCAAAACAAGTGAGAATGGGCTGAGCGGGAGCCCAGGGGCCTGCATGGATGCCTTGGAGGGCCACCATCTCTGGATCATCATCACTATTCCCATGCACAGACCAGAGGACCTGACTAGGTGACGCTCCCAGGGTCACGTGGCCGTGCACGAATCTCTCTCCCGCTGACGCGCTCAGAAACCTTACCATGATTTCAGAACACACCACCTCACTGCTGCGTGTCCCCAACGTTACCAGCGGCTCCAATGAGCCAGTAAGGGGGATAAATGCACGTCCCACATGCACTACCGGAGCTTCTGTGGATCATGTCAGACACTACGAAGTGACAGCAGAAAACCCGATGGGAGGAAGCCGGGACAGCTCAACAGGCTGGGCGCTTGCCTTGCAACTGCGAGGACCGAGGATCGAATCCCTGCCCGGCCCGTGCAAATGCACACGCTGACCTGCGGCCTGTAACGGGCAACCTTCAGGATGGCGGCAAAGCCTCTCACCTCCCATGAGGGAGGCCCCCAGCTTGGTTCCACCCTGTGCGGCCCCACACCCACCTGTGTGGAATGAAACTATGTTAAAAGAAAAAAGAAAACGCGATAGGGCCTTGTAATGACAAAGGTCTGTGGTGGGCGTAGATAGGGGTCAGGAAAGGCCCCCCAGAAAAGATCGCTTCTGAGTCACAACCAGAATGGTGAGGCTCAGCTAGCCGCGGGAAGCTGGGCAGGGGTGCTGCCCACAGCTTGCTAAAGGCATGCCCGCTACTTATGAGAAGCACAGGGTGAAATCCATGGTGTTGCACTCCCGGCTGCATGTACAGTGACTTTGGGATGGGAAGTGAGTAGGAAACGTTCACAACGGCAATGATCCCACCGCGTTCTCGCCTCTGCATCCCCACCCTTCCAGGTGGACCTCGGCTGATCAGACGGATTCCTGCAGGCTGCATGGAGTCAGAGGAAAAGGTAAGAGACGGAAGAGCAGAGGCTGGGGGAGGGCGCTAAGCTGGCTCCACAGCAGCTCTCGCGTGTGAGCAGGGAAAGGTGACGTTCAGAGGCCTGTCTGGCCTGTGTCGCCGTTCCAGTCTGTGACGGATCCAGGTAAAGGATTTAGTTTCCAGCGGATGCTGGGCTTTCCGCCCATCACACCCTCTAGGGCAGGATTGGGTGGGTCGCCGCCTTGAAGCTCGGCATTCATATGTGTAGCTGGGGCCCTAGGTGGGAGTTTGGATTCTATTCTCGAAGGTACCGGGAGGCCACTAAAGAAGCCATTGAACGGAGGAGTGAGGTAAGGTCATCCACGTTTTTTAGAATATAACCTAGCGCTCACTTTGCAGCCCCGGGGACCGAGGATCGAATCCCAGCCCCGGCCCGTGAGGACGCATATGCTGAGCTGGGGAGTGCCCCCAGTTCAGTTCTCATCGGGGCAAGACCCCGGCCCAGCTCCTGCCCTGTGCAGCCCCACCCACCTGTGGAATGAAACTATGGAAAAACCGATGATGTGCAACTATGGAGACGGCTCTGGGCCCTCCCCCTTCTCTCTGTCTCTGTATCTCTCTCTCTGTCAAAAAACAATACAAATAAATCTGTAGAACATAACCTGGACTGCTGTGTGGGGCTGGGGAGGGGCCCCGCGAACCAGTCCACGGCCCCTCTGGCCTGTGATGCTGAGGTCTCAGCATGCCTTGCAGCCACCCCTGCCCAGAGGTGCCCTCTGCCCGGTCCAGCTCTTCTGGTTTAGAGCCAGCCTGGGCATCTCCCCTCTTCCCTCTTCCCCAGGCCCCCAGGACCACGAGGTGCAGGCGCCCCAATCGACGGCCTTTCATGCTCCACCGCCTCCTTCTCTCTCACGGCCCGGTCTTCCCAGAAGCTGACGAGACCCACCACCGTCTCCCGCGCACACACAAACTCCATGACAACGACAGAGAAGCCAGATTGGAATTGGCCAACCCAGCACGCCAGCCATCTGTGAGGCCAAACCCTCCAAAAGTCGCCTGTTCTGAGTGCTCCTGGCAACCCCACTTTGCACGGGGCTGAGGCGACAGTTAGGTGCGTAGTAATAAACAGTGGATGCTGCTGCAATCCCTTCCAATGTGCGCTTTCTGGCCCCGGGGGGACTGAGGAGGGGAAGCAACAGGGAATGGATGTGGGCACGGTGGGCAAGGTGGGCACGGTGGGCAAGGTGGGCAAGGTGGGCAAGGTGGAGGTCAGTCCTGGGAACCTCAGACCATCCCTAACGGAGGGGTTCTCTGTATCCCACACAGTCCAGGGGGTTGATACGCACAATTCCATTCTCAAGCCTATCCATCTTCCAGAAGCCTACTGTTGTTGTTTTAAGATTTATTTGTTTGAGAGAGACAGCGACAGAGACAGAGAAGGGGGAGGACCCAAGCAGGCTCCATATTTGTACGTCATCAGTTGTGACACGGTTTCATTCCCCACAGGTGGAGGTGGGGTCGCGGGTGCCCCAGCTCAGCCTGTCGGTTTGCACGAGCCATGGCCGGGATTTGATCCCTAGACCTCGCGGCTGCAAGGCAAGCGCTCAACCTGCTGAGCTGTTCCAGCCTCCCGAGAAGCCTGCTTCTTATAGCGGCAGGAATCTGTGCCTACTTGGTCACAGCGTGACCTCTGTGACCTCACTGGACTTCTCTCACCTCCTGGAAGGCCTCCTCTCCAATATAGTCGCAGGGGGGTTAAGGCTTCAACATCTGAATTGGGGTGGGGGCGGTCACAATTCATTCCACAGCACCCCTCTAATCGGCAGCAAAGCCTACTGGTTCTTCCTCCCTGTTGTGAGTGGAACTGTGTCCCCCAGAAAGACTCGCCGAAGCCCACCCCCCAGTGACCTGTATTTGGGAATAGTCTGCAGGTGTAACGGGTTAGTGCGTGGTGAGGGTGGGCCCTAATCTACCGTGACTGCTGTCCTTATACGAAGAAGAGACACACAGGAGCTCCGGGAGAATGTCACATGACGGCGGAGGCAGCGACCGAGTGACAATGGCAATGCTGTGGGTTTAGATGCAGAGGCAGGTCCCCCAGGGCGGCGATGGCTGGGTGGCAGGCACTTCCAGCCGCTGAGCTGCCCCACTTCCTCCCGGCTGGCTCTGACCGCAGACCGCAGACCGCGCTTTCGCCCAGATCGCTTCCCCTTGAGCTGGCAGGTCTGAGGTGGCCCAGGAACGGCAGCCGGGCAGGGGCTGGAGCGCACATCGCCCAGCAGGGCGCCTGGAGGGGGTCAGGCTGAGAGTCTCCCTCCTCCTACTCCCCAAACCCGGTGCCCCGGCCGTGCCCGCTCCCGGTGATTCTTTCAGAGGCGGCCGCGGCGTGGAGGGAGGAAAGCTGGGAGCAGAGTCAGGGAGGCCAGCGCTTCTGTCCCCTCGCTTGATGGCGTGTGACCTTGGAGTGGGCCTTGGTGTCCTGTGGAGTATGTGTTAGTTTCCAAAGCCGCTGTGACCCACGGCCACAGGCTGGGGTGACTTAAAAGCAACAGAACTTCGTCCTCTCCCAGTCCTGAGGTTTCAAATTCCAGGTGTCAGCAGGGCCACGTCCCCTGGGGGCAGGGGGGTTCTGGGGAAGGGTCCTTCCTGCCCCTTCCAGCCTCTGGTGGCTGCTGGTGTCCCTGGCTGGTGACCACGTTGTTCCAGCCTCCACCATCACACCCCCCACCCCACACCCCATCTCTTCTAGCTTCTCATCAGGACACTCATCAGCGGATTTCAGTCTCACCCGAAATCCTGGGTGATCTTATCCAGGATGGCAGACAGCAGCTGCCTGGGCCTCTTCCCTCTCTCTGTGCCCCCCGCCCCTGGGCACACCCCTGGGGGGTCCTGCTCCCTGGTCCAGTTGCAGCCAGCTGCTGCCCCCCTCCTTCCCAACACTTGTTACTGTGTGGGGTGCCTCTCACCCCTCCTCAGGGTTCCATGCAGGCATGCAACTCCAACTCCACTGTTGTGGTGCAACCCGGCCCCTCCCTCAGCCTCTCCCCAGCCCCGCCCCCAGTCCCTTCCCCAACCCCTGTCCCCAGCCCGTCCCCAGCCCCTCCCCCAGCTCCTGTCCCCTAGCCCCTCCCCCTGCAGCAGGACCCGGAGTTCACAGCCATCGTCCCTCCAGCCCAGCCTGCCTGTGGTCCTCCCCTGGTTCCTCCCGG
The DNA here is from genome assembly GCA_004027555.1 of Craseonycteris thonglongyai. Taxonomy (NCBI): domain Eukaryota; kingdom Metazoa; phylum Chordata; class Mammalia; order Chiroptera; family Craseonycteridae; genus Craseonycteris; species Craseonycteris thonglongyai. Next base: position 18,761 of record PVKE010020541.1, on the reverse strand, counting down.
GGGCCTGCCCTGGGCCGCACCCTACCTGGCTCTGTCCTGGGGTGGTTACCTTGACTGCAGGGGACTGAGCAAGGGCCCATCTGGCCCTGAGTCAGAACTTCCCCCACACGGGGCTGACGCGGCTCCTTGTCTGCCTCCCGGCTCAGTGTCCTGATGGATTCAGGACACGGCGGGTGGGTGGGGGATTGGTGGGCAGCTCAGCCACGCACACCGGGTGCGTTCGCATGTTTTCCCCAGGACAGCGAGGAGACCGTGAGGGAGGCCAGGGCGGGGCGTGCTGATAAGCAGCACCCAGAGGCTGGGTGATCACTGCCCAGCGGCACACGGGTCCCCCTTGCCAGGGAGGGGACCTGTGGCACAGGGGCTCGGGGTCGCACCACCTGTAAAGGGAGAGCTGAAACGCATGTTTTCTGGCCCTAACACGGTGACTCTGACCTCCAGGCTCTGGGTCCTTAGAGGCCTGGGGACATGCCACCTGCTGTGACCTTGGGCACCCAGAGGTCAGGGGTGGAGGGTGGCCAGGCCTCCCTTTCTCCTGCCTGGTCCTTCCCAGCCTCCTCCCAGCTCACTGGCTGCCGGAAGCCGGCCCTCAGGTATCACTTCCTACAGAGGGACTCTCCTTTGCCCAGGAAGTGCAGATCTGGATGTGAGGGGGACAGGACAGCCGGCCTCTCAGGGGCTATTGTTTGGCATTTCCTTCTTGACCGTCGGCCTCGGTGCAGAGCTGTGCCCAGGTTCCTGGCCTTGTCTGCCGCCCAGCTGCCCAGGGCCTGGGCTCTCCCAGAGGCCCCCGGGGCCAGGAGTCAGCGCGGAGTCACTGCGGAAGCTGTCGGCCACTTAGTCAGTCAACAAACACTCGCTGGGGACCCTGAGATGACAGTGACTGGGTCCTTGGTCTTGAGGAAGTAGGGTGTGCTGAAAGGCTCAGAGCCAGACCACTCAGAACCATCCAGAACCACCAGCCAGCCCTTCCCGAACTCCTCAACATAGAGGCGGAGAGATAATAAAACGGTGTCGTCATTATGGTAAATGACAAAAAAATCTGCCGTCGTAACCGTTCCTAAGGGTACAGTTCAGTTGCACAAAGGATATTCACGTTGCTGTGCAACGCTCCCCACCTTCCATCTCCGGAACGTGCTCATCTTCCCAAACAAGCTCCGTCCACGAAACACTGACCCCTCCCACTCTGCAGCCTCTGGCAACCACCGCTCCACTTTCCGTCTCCACGAACGACTGCTCCAGGGACCTCACACACGCGGAATCGTCCCGTGTCTGGCTCATCTCACTTCACACAAATGTCCTCAAGGCTCGTCCAGGTTGTAGCGTGCGTCAGGATTTCCCTCCTTTTAAGGCTGAATAATACGCCCGTGTGTGGATGGACCACCGGTATCCAGTCATTGGTCCAGTGGACACTTGGGAGGCTTCCACCTCTGGACCACTGTGAACTGTGAACACGGGTGTGCAAGTAACTTGGAGACGTGGCCGACAGTTCTTTTGAGACAGACAGAGACAGCCACGAAGAGAAAAAGAGACAGACAAACAGACGTGGAGTGAGACAGAGAGGAACAGACAGAGATGAGCTAGACAGATGGGGAGAGAGACAGACAGGTGGCTGCTGGGCCGTCGGACAGATGTGGGGGTGGGGGTTCCCCTGCTTGCCAGCTGTCCAAGCCTGTGGCAGACAGCCTGGCAGGAAGGTTCTGGGATTCCAGGCCCCTCACTGGCTAAGCTGAATAAAGGTCTCCCGGTGCCCGCAGGGGTGTGGGGCAGGGCGCCCAGCGCTAACACACCACGCGAGGACACCCAGCGTGGCCCAGGGAGAACGACCAGAGAAGCCCGGCGAGCCCGCGCCTCAGAGCCGCGTCAGCACGGCCGACCTGTCTCGCGGTTCAGGTTGGTTTGGGTGGCTTCCACGGGAAGTTCAAGTCGCTTTGGCCAGAGGGAGGGGCCCATACCTCTGTGTGCGTGTGTGGAGTGTGGGATGCAAGTGCGTGTGTCCTGCCAGGCACTCGGCTAAGAAGTGAGGGGGTCCCTGCGCTGGAAGCTTGCATTTCGTTATGGGCGAGGGACAGGGGTGCCTGAGTCTCTGGAGAGACAATGTGTTTCCTGAGACGAGGAAAGACCCAACCCTGTGTGAGAAGAACGCACAGCACCAGACTGAATCTGCCGGGGGAATCCAGGAAGGCTCACTGTAGGAGGTACCCCATGAGTGGGCCCTTTGTGCCCATTAGGATTCCCAGCAGCTACCACTTCCAGCAACCGACCACGGTGGCTCAACTCATAGGGTAGGGTGACCAGACGTCCCGCTTTGGGCGGGACAGTCCCGATTTTTAACAATGTGTCCCGCGTCCCGCGGCGTTTTAAAAAAGTCCCGATTTTTGGAAAGAATGCCCGACAAGCTAGGGAATGGCGGGAGATAGACCCAATTTTTAATCAAGAACCCCCTCCCCCCCCCGGTCAATGGTGTCCCGCTTTACCAATGGTACCATCTGGTCACCTTACAGGGGTTTATCTTCCTCACAAAACAGGAATCCTGGACTGAGGCCCCCGGGGGCTTGAACCGAAAGTCTTACCGGAGAAGTTGGCAAAGTCGATGTAACTACTGCCACCTAGTGGCAGCATGCCATAATTGCAGGAAAAGTATATGAGAAAAGTAGGTAACCAAAAACCTACCGTTATAAAGTGACAGTAAACACAGCAAACCTGGTATCAAGTTATTCAATAAATATTCGTTGAATAAATAGGCCATTGCCAAGCTGTCAGCTGCTTTTGCTTCACAAGTTTCACGATTTCTTTTTTGCCCTCATTTTAAGAGTAAAATGGTTTACCTTTGCTTTTAGAAAAACAACAACAACAACAACAAAAACCACCAAAAGTGTACAAATAAGAAATAGCCATCATCCATGGTCTCAGTACTCCGTTTCCAGACTTAATTCTGGTTAACAATCTTAGAAGATGCTCTTGCCGTCTTTGGGACGGAACAGTTTCCACCTGCTTTCTATAATGGGCATCGTGTAAAGGTTTTGTTTGCAGCAAGTATTCGGCCACCCAGAGGGTTGAAAACAGTTTGCAAACCACTGGTCCAGGTCAGCCCTCGGGCCTTTGCAGCTTGCACAGCCGACGTTCAGGGAGCAGAGACTTTCTGCATAAACACGGGTAGCTCATTAAGACGCCGAAGCACCCGTCTGTGATCACGGTGTAATTACCTTGCATCCTAATTGGCAGCAGACACGGGCCTGTGGGCATGGAAACCACCCCACGAGCTGGCTTGGCAGGAGGTGCCAGAGCTGGAGCCCAGACACCGGCAGAGGCAGCAGGAAGGGTGTGGCTTTGTTAGGCTCTGCCCGGCCCTGTGCTCAGGTCCTCAGGCATAGGCCTTCCCCAGTCCTATGAGAGGCGTTGCCCTGCCTCCCCTCGCTCTTTCCCTTCCTTCCTTCCTTCCTCCCCATCCGTGCTCTGAGGACATACTCTGGACCCTCCCAGAACAGAGCCCAGTGAGCTGGGGCCCTAGGAAGCAGCCTGGTGGGTCCTGCATCTGTGCTGGGGTGCAGGACCAACGTGCCTGGGTCCCATGTGAATGTGGGAGGGTGTCAGGTGGCCTTACACCTCATCTGCTCCCTCCCTTCCTTAGCACCTGTCCGTGCCAGGCACAGGGACATGGAGGCAGCGAGGCAAAGCTGCATCTGCATGACCCCCGGCCCTGTGAGGGAGGTGGGCGCTGAATGCAGGCCCTCCCCCCACTGCAGAGAGATTCGGGAAAGACGTGCACTGAAAGCCAGCCAGAGTGCAAAGGCCCAGGGGCAGGAAAGAACGGCTGCTCTGGGCCGGCCCACAGCTGTCCATCGTGGGAGGACCTGCGGGGCCCCGCCTGGGTCCAGGAAGTCGTGGGAGCTGGGCTGGGGTGGCCCCGACTCTTGGGCCCTCAGCCTCCTTGACCTAGTGGCTCCTTCTGCTTCAGGAGGAAGCGGCCCCAGGGCCTCAGCTGCACAAAAGGCGGCTTTGAGGTTGGGGAAGGGGAGTGAGGAAGGAGGGGGAGCTGGTGTGTATTTTTGGATGCATCTCAGGAATCTGCTCCGCCTCCTCCGGCACCATGACAACCAGGCAGCAGCTGGGGGAGCTGCCTGCATGCTGGGAGGGGCGGGGCCTCCTGCTCAGCAGCGGGGAGAGGCAGCTCTGGGGTCCCTGGGCCAGCTGCGCCCCATCTTCGGGCCTCGTCCGGGCATCTAGAATATGAGCAGAGAGGCCGTGCTGCTCCTGCCGGCCCGGGTCCTCCAGGAAGCCGCTGCTCCACAGGGTCCCTCAGGGGGGAGGCCTGTGAGATAAGGGGGTGTCCTGCATCACTCCACATGGCCAGTGGGGAGTCCGTGAGCCACGGGGCCCGTCCCACGGGGCCTGCACCTCTCTGATCCAGCCTGCCCTGGGGAACGGGGTGAGGCGTGATGCAAGGGGGGCTTTCAGAGTGAGTCGCCGGTCCCCAGTCAGCCCCCTGCTCTCAGGGGTCTCAGTGGGGGTCTCATGGCCGCCCTGCTGCACAAAGCCGTCCCCGCTGCAAGCAGGGAGCTTAGCTGTGTCCAGAACTCAGGCCCAGCGGCTGCGAGGACAGGAGAGGACGGAGATGAGCCGTGTCTGTTTCTGGGGCCGCTGGACCCATCGATCACAGGCTGACCGAGCACAACAGGAGGGTGTTGTCCCGCCGTCCTGGGGGTGGGGGCAGGCCGGGCGCCCCCCCGGGCTGGGGGGCAGTGTCCTTCCTGCCCCTTCCAGCTTCTGGGGGCTGCAGGCCCTCCCAGACTGGTGGCCGCACCCCTCCCACCTGTCCCGCCTTCCCATGGTCTCTCCTCCCTGTCCCTCCCCTTCTTGCGGGGACACAAGTCATAACTAACCACGTGTGCAAAGACCCTGTTTCCAAATAAGGTCATGTTCTGAGGGGCCAGGTGATCATGGATTTGGGGGACCCACTTCAACCCATCCCAAACAGTGGGGGTGGGGCGATGGTGTGCGAGCTGAGGGTCCTGGGGCTGGGACAGGCCTGGGTGGGCACTGAAGTTGGCTCCCTGCGGGCTCAGCACACACACACTCACACCCACACACCCTCCCATGTCAAGCAGCCACACCCACGCTTACCTGCCGCTCCTTGGAGCCACTTGTGCCCGACACCCCCAGCCAGCAAACCGCCCCTTTCTGAATGTGGCTCCCACCCCTCCGCTTCCGCTCTGTCTGTCTGGGCTTCTCCCTCCCTCCTCCTGCCTGTTCCTGGGGCGCCCAGTGGAACCCTGAGACGCTGGGAGCAGACGGTTCCCGGCCCCCGGGCTGTCTAACCCTGTTCCCACGCCTGCCCGCGGGTCCTTGGCCGAAGCCCTTCCAGAAAGGCCCGCGCGTGCCATCTGTTTCCCGCGGGGACCGTGACAGGGACGATTTGGAAAAGAGACGGGGAGAGCGGTGGCCCTGTCCAGAGCCCCGCTGAACCCTGAAGCCCATCAGCAGCCCCCCATGTCCTGCCTGTGGCCCCAGGGTGCTCAAGCCAGTCTGGGAGGGGCAGGTGGGGGGCTGCTAGGTAGAGGGGTGCAGACGCCAGCCGGGCCACCTCTCGGCCTCCCGCTCTGGCCCGCCAAGGGTAACCAGGTGCCCATCCCGCCCAGCACGGCCTGTCCGCTGGCGGCAGGGGCGGGCGCCCTCTGCTGGCCCGTTCCCATGACTGCAGTGGGTACAATCCGGGGTCCACCCGAGGGCCCACCGGGAACGGGCTCCTTCAATTGGCAAGTCGCAGAGCTGGGTTTGGAATGGGGACAGGCTCCCCAGCTCACCTGCGGGCTCCCCGTTTTCAGTAACCCAGGAGGCTGCGAGTCCCTCTGTCCTCTCTTCCTCCTGCCAAAGGCTCCACCCACCCCTGGAAAATGCCCTTCGGTCACAAACCTTGGCTGGGCGCGAACGCAGGCAGAGCCAGGGCCAGGGCTGCTAGGAGCTCCTGGGGAGCAGGGGGGCCTGGCCAGAGAGCAACGAGGTGCTGTCCTGTCCCCAAGGGGGGACAAGTCTCTGCAAAAGTTGCCCAGTAAATACTTGCTGAATGACTGCATGGCTAAAGAGATGCACTTGGAGAAGCTGGGATGGCTCAGCAGGTTGAGTGCTCACTTTGCAGCCCCGGGGACCGGGGATCGGCTGGTGATGACCCATGTGCTGAACTGGGGTGTGCTTCCCATGCAGGAGGCCCCCAATTCAGTTCTTGCCCCCCAGTTTGGCCCCTGGCTTGAGGGGGCATGCCTCCCATGCTGGAGGCTCCCAGACCAGTTCCCACCCTGTGCGGCCCCCACCCACCTGTGTGGAATGAAACCATGTTGAAAACTGATGACGTACAACTGTGAAGACTGCTCTGGGCCCTCCCCCTTCTCTCTGTCTCTCTCTGTCAAAAACAATAAAATAAATCTTAAAAAAAGAAAAAAAGAAAGAAATGCACTCAGCAACAAAGCTGTCAAATACTAGGCCCTCCTATTCATCCTTCAAAACCCTGTTCAGAGTCACCGCTTCCAGGAAGGAAGCACCTTCTGAAGCCCTTCAAGGGGGTCACGTAGCACATTTTATGTCAGGACAGAATGCGCTACGTCTTATAGGCAGGTTCCCCTCCCCCAGAGTGCTGTGGAGTGGTGGCGTGTTGGGGACAGGGGCAGACTCTTGCAGAAGTGGGGAGGGGGCAAGGGGCTCTGGGAGGGCTTCCTGAAGGGAAAGGGGTTGGAGCTCACCTGGAAGGATAGAATCGTTTTTGGACAGGGCGGTGATGAAAGGAAGCGACGATGTGGACCAGGGCAAGGGTATTCGTTCCCTGGGGCTGTGCAATAGTGTCACAAGCCAGGTGGCTTAGAACAGCAGGAACTTGCTGTCTGACAGGTCTGCGGCCTCCGGGGAGGCCCCTTCCTGCCCCTCCCGGCTGCTGGCGGCTGGTAGACGTCACTCTGGTCTCTGTCTGCGTCTTCACAAATCCTTGTCCCTTGTAGAAGGTCAGCGGTCGTTGGATTGGGACCCCCCTGTTCCGGTGAGCCCTCATCGTAACTGGACTCCATCTGCGAAGACCCCGTTCCCAAGTAAGGCCCCATTCCCAGGTGCCGGGGCTAGGACGGGAACACACTTGGGGGGGTGCAGTTTAACCCCCAACAGTAAGGAAAGGTGACTCGGCCACATTTTGGAAGTGGGGAGAGAGGAAGAGCCTAAGGAGAGGAAGGAGGTGCTTGGCCCCTTCCCCCTGGGAGCCTCTAGGGTGAGCACACCCCCTCCCGGTCCAAAGGGCAGGGTTCCAGCTGTGGGGGACTCGAGGCCCAGAGCCTGGACGGTCCCAGCGGGAGGGGTGCAGGAGGGAAACTGAGGCACAGGGAGGCGGTGGGACTTCCTGTTTGTGCCGTTTTCCTTGCACTGTCCATGCTAGTGACATGAGGCTCAGGTCATGCCACACACAAGCCGAGCTGCTGCGTGTCCTGCGGTGCCCTCCCTGGCCTTCATCTTGACCTCTCCTGTCTCAGGGTTCGCGTCCTGTCTCGGGGTTCGCGTCCTATCTCGGGGTTCGTGTCCTGTCTCGGGGTTCGCGTCCTATCTTGGGGTTTGTGACCTGTCTCGGGGTTCGTGTCCTGTCTCGGGGTTTCTGAAGGTGGACAGTCCCTGCCGCTGAGTGGATGAATGAGTACATGTATGAAGGTGTCACCGCAGATGCCATCGGTGGTGTGCTGGGAGCGGTCCATGTAATGGCCGGGAGCCCTGGGAGACCCTGAACCTCAGGCCTGGAGGGCTCAGAGGGGCCTCGTCTCACCCTCTGGACTCATCATGGTGTTTTCTAAGATTTATTTTTATCGTTTTTCACAGACAGAGAGAGAGACAGAGAGAGGAGGAGGGCCCAGAGCTGTCTCCATAGTTGTACATCATCAGTTTTTGACATGTTTTCTTTCCACACAGGTGGGCTGTGCGGGCAGGAACCAGGCTGGGGGCCTCCTGCATGGGGGCACACCCCAGTTCAGCATATGGGTCCATATGGGCCGGGGCCAGGGCTTGATCCTTGGACCCCGGGGCTGCAAGATGAGCACTCAACCCGCTGAGCCATCCCGGCTTCTCCTCCTCATGGTGCTTTTAATCTGTTACCTAATGTCATTCTAAGTTAAAAAAAGAAAAATTTAAACTTGCATCATTGGTATTTTGAATAAATACTAATAAAATTAATAGTACTAATAAAATAATCAAAACCCCGAATTTTGTTGTTCGTCTTTACGTTGCGCGGTGCTGGTTTTAAATCCAGGAGTCTCCTGGTTGCACACGTCGTGTGTCCCTGAGGCTGGCCCTGCCCCTGACCCGTCCACAAGGGGAAGTCACACAGACCCTTAGAGAGAAGGTGTGGGGGCTCCAGGGAAGGACCTGGGCAGGGCTAGAACTGTGGGAGTTGCAGACACGGATGTTCAGTGAATGCAGATAAGTGGATGTGGGTGAAGGAAGGCACAGACCCCAGAGGAGGAGCAGGACGGGTCTGAACTGCACATCAGACCTTTGCCAGGTCTGCCATCAATAAGCTCTGAGTAGCTTAAACTCTCACCCATCCATCTAGCCCTCCATCCACCAATTCACCTATCCTCATCCATCTATCCACCTACCATCCATCATCTATCCCATCTACCTTTCCATCCATCCATCCATCCATCCACCCACCATCCATCATCTATCCCATAGACCTTCCCTTCCTTCCATCCTTCCATCCATCCATCCATCCATCCATCCATCTATCCCCATTCATCCATCTACTCACTAACCATCCACATGTCTATCCATCTACTCACCCACCCATCCATCCACCTGTCTACCCATCATCCATCCATCATCTATCCCATTTACCTTTCCACTTATCCATCCATCCATCATTCATCCACCCACCCATCCATCCATCCATCTACCCATTATCCATCCATCCATCCACCCACCCATCCATCCATCCATCTACCCATTATCCATCCATCCATCCACCCATCCATCCATCCACCCACCCACCATCCATCATCTATCCCATAGACCTTCCCTTCCTTCCATCCTTCCATCCATCCACCCATCCATCCATCCATTCATCCATCCATCCATCCATCCTCTCACCCCCCCACTCTACCCATACATTCATCCATCCATCCATCCATCCATCCATCCATTCATACTCCCAGCCCCCATCCATCCATCCATCCATCCATCCATCCGCCCACCCACCCACCCATCCATCCATCCATCCATCCACCCACCCACCCACCCATCCATCCATCTGCCCATCCAACAAATATTGTGTGAAGTCTCCGGGGAGCCAGACGCTGTGGTGACTATGTGGTAAACTTGGTCTCTTCTGTAGGAGAGGGTGACTCACTTGTAACAGTGTCACAACAAGATCGCATTTGTAGTACGTCTGGCACAGAGTAGAAGTTTAACACAGATGGGCCCTCACTCCCCGAAGTTCTGCCTCATATGATTTCTCCCTTTTCTCCCAAACCGCTCCAAATAAAGCAGGCGGTAGAGGCTCCGCTTCTAGCCCAGGGCCTGGGGGAGAGACGGGCAGGGCACGGAGTGTCCTCTGGACCCAGCCACCCCTCAGAAGAGTGAGCCCTGGCGAAGGCTCTGGGAGGCCACGTCGGGGCTGTGCTACGGGTGGGCTGCCGCTCGGCCGCTACTAACCACCGTGGGTTTCCCCCTGGCTTCCTGCCACCCGCCACAGCCCTTCCCGGAGCTGGTCGCAGCTGGGGCGCACCTGGGAAAGCGGATGGAGCCATGCGTGGAGAACGACGAGCCGAATCCGGGCTGCTCAGCCCGCCAGGCCCGGGCAGGGACCACAAGCAGAGGAGGGGCGTCCGTAACCGCCAAGCCCGTCTGTCCACAAAGCTGCTTGAGAGGGGGCGTCCCCAGTGACGGTGGGGTGGGGGTGACGAACCCCAGAGAATTCGGGGGAGATGAAGGCAGACGAGGGGACTGCTTTGCATCTCAGAGTGACAAGACGCAGGTCCCCGTGGGCCTGGGAGTGGCACCGCCGTGGGCAGACCCACAAGGCCCTGGCTTTTCAGCACCCAGCCCGGGGCCGCCTCACATTGGAGATTTCTCAGCAGACGATGACTTACAGGGGACGGTCAGATACCCCGCCGCTGCCTGCTGCTCTCACAGCCTGGCCCTGAGACAGAGCCCGGGGTAGAGGGGCAGGCGGCCCCCGAGGGGGACAGTAGGCGTCCGGTGCAGCCCTCAGCACGTGGCGGGAGCTGGAGAACAGCTGCCAGGGTCACCCAGCAAGACGGTGGGGTGCTGGGGTCTGACCTGGAAATTCTGGGAGCTGGCCACCCCCTCCTGACCCGGTTCAACCCCGGCCCCTGGCTGGTCCGGATGTGACGATATAGTCCGGACAGGACACAGGGCCCTGAGGCCAAGATAAGGTGCCGCTACTGCCAGGGAGGCTCGGGGCCGCGTGGGAACAGGTAGAAGTGAGGGCTGCCGAGACCCCCACGCACTGGCCCATCCACCCCACTTCCTGGTCCCCCAGGCCTGGCTCTGGACTCCAGCTCTGTCCTCCTGGCCTGAGCCAGGTTTGATTTCCTGCTGAACGGAGGGGACTTGGGGCTCCCAGGGCACCCCCACTCTAACATCAAGCCCAGGCAGGCCCCAGCAGATTCCGGGTGTACACCAGCCACGCAGGGGGCCTGGTTCTGGGGGAGCAGGCTAGGGCACCCCTGCCTCCTGGGACTGAGGGGAGACAGGTAGCAGGAGACGTGGTGTTAATGGCAGACGGCTAAGACCATGCGGCCCCAGGAACTTCCCAAGACGGCGTGTCCTCGTCACAAGCACTCAGAACGGAGATCTATGATTGCCTGCCCTGCGCAGGTGGGGAAACTGAGTCACGATACAGTGGGGTGGCTGCCCAGGGTCACAGAGCTGGTGCATGGCTGTCATGGACCACGGGTTTGTGCGCCCCCCAAAAATGCATGCTGAAGCCCTCGCCCCCACTGGGACGGGGTCAGGAGAGGGGCGCTGGGGAGGTCAGTCAGGCATGATGGGAAGGGCAGAAGTGAGATTCAAGGTCGTGTTTTTTTCTTTTTGCTTATTTTAAATCTTTTTTTGCAACAGTGACAGAGAATCTCTAATGTGAGGGGAAATAAAACCCGTTATTTCAAAACCTTGTCACCGCACAGCTGGTGTGGCCACAGGGAAATGGAGGGGCTTTTGACCAAAATCAGCCCTATAGTTCCCTTAGGGTCACAGTGACCGACGTGACAGCTCCCTGCAGCCAAGATACAGACAGAGCCTGGAAACCAAGTGCCGCGGGAGGCCGGGCGTGCTGGCCTCTGTCTCCGGGTTCCTCTCCGGTTGTCACATTGCTGAGGCCATCACTTCGATCCAGCAAGGAGGATGGTGGGTGGGGCCGCTCACTTCACTGCCAGGAGCCTCGGATTTCCCATCTGTAAAGTGGGGGGATGGTACAGACCTCTGAACATGGCACCGTGCGCTGGGGCCGCTTCGTTTCCTTCCCTTTTTCATGCCCTGCTGCTCACAGGGTTAAGGCCGCCTGGCTGTGGCCCACCTGCAAGGGCAGGGCCAGTCCCACCATCACAGAAGCTGGCCTGAGGCGGGGGAGGGGAGGAGCAGCCCAGAGAGCCAGGGTCCTGGGCCCGGGGCCAGGTCTCAGCTCAGCCACCGAACCGGGGGGCACTGCACCCCACTGCAAAGTGGGCACCGCAGTTCAGCATGTGGGTTTGCACGGGCTGGAGCCGGGCCCGGGATTCGATCCCTGGACCTTGAGGTTGCAAGGCAAGCACTCGACCTGTTAAGCTATCCCAGCCTCTCATTGTTTCTGGGTTTGTTTGTTTGTTTGTTTGCCTCTGATGCTGTAACTACAGAAGGTGGGGCCGTGGCCCCCAAGTCTTTGCTGCCTCTTTCACCCTGTGGATCCCAGGTGCCAGCCGGCCCTTCTGTGGGGCTTGGGCCCTTGGGTTGCCATGTTGGGTGGGGCAGGGATGCAACTGTAAACATAACTTTTTATACTTGGTGTAAGACATGAGGGGCAGCAAACGTGTTTATTTCTCTTTTTTTTAAAGATTTATTTTCATTGCTTGTGACAGAGAGAGAGAGACAGAGACAGAGAAGGGGGAGGGCCCAGAGCCGTCTCCGTAGTTGTACGTCATTAGTTTTCTACATCTTTTCATTCCACAGGTGGGCGCGGGTCTGCGCAAGGCAGGAACTGGGCTGGGGGCCTCCTGCATGGGAGGCCCACCCCCGCGAGCCGGGGGCCTCCCATGTGAGAAGCTCGCCCCGGCGAGAACTGAACTGGGGGCACACCCCAGTTCAGCATTTGGGTCCACACAGGCCAGGCCCAGGATTCGATCCTCGGACCCCGGGGGCTGCAAGAGGAGTGCTCAACCCGCTGAGCCATCCCCGCTTCCCCGCACATGTATGGTTTTGGAGGGAGAGGGATCTCCCAGTTCATCCGGTCCTCTTCTCACTCTGGTGCAGCCTGTGTGTTTGGCAGAAGGAGAAGCCTACCCGAGGTGTTTCTGGGGAGTGCTAGCATCAGGGCCGCCTGAGTCACACCTCTGTCCTCCTCCCACCTTCCTGAGGGGAACACGGTTCCCAAGAAACTAGAGACTTGCCCAGGGTCCCTCGACTTGTAGGTGCAAGGCTGGGGCTGGTACCCTCCCATTGTGGGGCTCCCTGGCCCTCTGTGGTGCCCTCCAGCCTTGCCCCTTCTGCTGCACTGGGATGTGCTGGTTCATGGGGCCGAACCCCAAGGAGCCACCCCCAAGGGCAGCCAGATCAGCTTCAAAGAAAAGAGAAAACCTCTAAGAGGCCCGCGGGCCGCACCCAGCGCTTCCTGCTTCCGGGGCGCTGGCCAGGCGCTGTGGACGTGCGGTGGGCAGCAGTAGCTGAGCGAGGTGCCCCGGGGAAGGGCAGGCTGGCAGCAGCAGGTTCTGCACAAAGCCAGGAAGTGTGACGTCACCAGCGGGAGGTAAACACAAGGACGCTTCCTCTTTCACAGTCACGGGGCTCCTGGCCAATCCAGAAGGTTCTCAAACGACACAGAAGTGTCTCTCTCAGCCTGCACGGGGGCTCAGGTACCCCTTTGTGGCTAGGAGAGCGTTAAAAACAAAGAGAACAGGTACGCGGAGAGCCGGACGGGTCTCCCCCCGCCCCCCACTTTGCAGGCCAGAAAACTGAGTCCCAGAGCATTTATGTGACTCCTGCCCCGATGCATGTCACCTCTGAACAGTCAGGTCCTCCACGCGGTGACTTTAGAGTAAGATGACCAGATTTTAACGTTGGTAAAGAGGGGCACCATTGACCGGGGGGGGGGAGGGGGTTCTTGATTAAAAATTGGGTCTATCTCCCATCGTTCCCTAGCTTGTCGTGCGTTCTTTCCAAAAATTGGGACTTTTTTAAAACGCCGAGGGACGCGGGACAAATCGTTAAAAATCTGGTCACCTTACTTTAGAGGGGCGTAGACTGCCCTCAGTCCCACATCGGCTCCTCTCGCTCCTCCTTGCTGTTGGGCTGGTGCGGACGCCCCCACAGTGAAGCGCTTTCTCCTTGGGGCACGTGGGCAGGGGCAGGAAGGACCCCGTGTGAGGAGAACGTCACCTCTCCCTTGGCTGTGCACTTTGGCCAGTCATTTTCTTGTCCTTATAAAATGGATCTCTCTCCCTCCCTTGTGAGGATGACTGAGCCAGTGTGCGGAAAGCCCCAGCCTGGAGACGGCCCAGAGCTGGTGCTTAATACGGTTTTTGGTAACGTGGAGGGAACGGTTGCCACTAGGATTCCATTAGGCAACTCGTGACCGAAAACCTCGAAAACCCGTGGCTTAAGCAAGATACAAGTTTGTCTCTCTCTCTCACATTAAAACTACACAGGCCAGAGTTGGTCTTAAACTCCACCCAGAGACCCAAGTGCCTTCAGCCTTCCTGCTCTGCCATGCTTACCACCTCGTGGCCCAAAACGGCGACTAGAGATCCAGCCATCACACCCTAGCTTTGGGGGAACAGAAAGGGGGAAGAAGACGGAGAGTTGTGCTTAAGAATGTTCCTAGAAGCCTCACGCAAAGGCTCCTTGCTCATTCTTATTGCCCAGGAAGGCTGGGAAATATTCTGTTTTACTGGGCACACTGCCATCTATCACCAGTGATATAAACCTGTTAATATGGAAAACGGTGGGGAGGGGGATGGATATGAGACAGGAGACCAAGAGCATTGTACATACCCTCCTCACCGAGCGGTTTTGAAAAATAGATGGTGTTAATCATCCATCAAATGTAAAAAAAACTTACCTGATGACTGAAAAAATAAAGTTAAAAGAGATGGGTTTTTAAAAAAATGACCCCCCTTTCTACAAAGATGGTATGAGTGGAGGTGCCAGGCTGAGCCCCGGCGTTGGCGTGGGGGGCCCGTGGGGTCACTGTCATGGCGTCTCTGTGCCGACAGGCCTGGGGGAGGGGGTGTGTCTAGGCGTGGGGTCCTGAGTGTGCACAAGGAGGTCTCCTGGGGCCTGGTCATTGTGGGAGGCTGGGTTGGCCCCCACTGCCTGGGTCCCCAATCTGGTGCCAGGATGGGAGGGCAGGGGCTGGTCACGTCCGTGGTCCCGGGCTGACAGCGCTGACCCAGGGCGAGGTGCCGAGGTCCAGTCAGCACCGGCGTGGCCCGTCCAGTGAGGGCGGCCGAGGAGCAGAGAAGGGGCGAGGGCCAGAGGCGAAGGCTGTGGGCAGGTTTTGGGGGGAGAGCTGCAAGGCCACCCTCGTCCGGGGTCATGTAGGGGCCAGTGAAAGACCATGTCGGGGGAGCAGGCGGACAGCACCTTACCCACAGCGCCCGGCACCTCTTTCTTCTCCAGGGCTGAGCCCCCGGTGGGAGCGGGAAACAGAAACCTCGGCTCTAAGGCCGGTGGCCGGGCGGGGGCCGGGTTTCAGGTAGTGAAAACTCCTGTGGCCCAGAGCTCGTGTTTTCTAAACTCAGCCACCCTCGGCGGGCTCTCCACCAGGCCCTTCCAGCTCGTGAGGCCCCAGCTCTCCCGTGGGGGGCAGGACTCTCTCACGCCGGCCCCCCGCTCGGGCCTGGGGCCTCCGGCCTGGCTGGGAGGGTTCCTAGACGCATGGGAGGGAAGTGGGAGCGGCCCCTTCCTTCCGTGAAGATGAGAATGTTCCTTGGAAGGGCTCCAGGGGCTTGAAAAGGAATCTCAGAAGGTCAAGGTCTCAGGGGGTATGACCACCCTTGCCAAGGCCCACACCCTCCACCGCATGGCTCCCGGTCTCCCACCCTCCAAGCTCACACGTCACACACAGACACACGGGCACACACGTGTGCACACGCACCAGGAAATGGGTGTTGGTAGCCGCTAGAAGAGAGGCAATGGGCAGGATGGTCAAGGTCGCCGGGCCTCCAGGCCTCAGCCCCTCCGTGAGCCTGGGGTCTGCCGGGCGCTGGGACAGGGACGGGGCAGGCAGGCCTCGCTGCCGCTCTGACCTGAGCTGGCTCCAGCCCCGTGGGCCACCCGAGGACACGGGTTCGGGGGTCTCCCTCAGACCTCTCCATTCGGCCACACTTCCCTTCCTAGAACTGTCTTTAAGCCAGACCCTGAGAAGGGTCCGGTTTCAGAGGCAGCACCGGGGACGGGGCAGGTCCTGGGCCATCAGCCTCCGGGGGCTTTGAGACTCCCCACTGCAGCCACATTGTTTGCAACACAATAGTGTTCCAGAAATAGATGAGGCCGCAGATTTTCTTGTTTGATTTGTTTTTTCTGATAAAGTTGCTCAGATTTACAAAGAACACATCTAACCATGATAACGTCGGGCCCCCCCCACCCCCGCTGACAGACGCATCAGTGGGCCTGAGCCTGGTTACAGCTTGCCTGAATAGCTCCTCACGTACTTGCACTTGGCCCGCACTTGACCTTGGTCAGGTGGGGTCACACAGTGTGTGTGTTTCCTGTGACTTCATTCTTTCACTCAGTATTAGGCTGGTGAGAGGCTGTTGAAGGGCACCTCCTTGGGCACCGACTGTTCCGTGCCAGACGCAGGGCTGGGCACCGGGAGCTGGTCTGCACAGAGAGGGGTCCCCCAGCCTGCGGGCGCTGGGCCGGGTCCACGTGGGACAGATTCCAACTCGCTGCTTTGCATTCGGCCCCACTGTGTGCCGGGATGGGCAGGCAAGACAGTGGCCACACGCAGCAGGTGCTCAGTGACGGTTTGTTGAGCAGAGCTAAATGTTGAACTTGCGGGAGGGAAGGACCATTACTTCCGTTTTACATCCCGCTAACTACAGCTTGGGGCCCAGTGGTTGTGAAGCGCGGCTGCACCCCGAAGCGCTGGGGGTACCGGAGGACTCCAGCCTGAGGGGCCAGCCCAGCCTGAAGGCCTCCACTGCTCCGGGCAGACCCGCCGGAGTCCCACGGGATTCTTACTTGTGCCGGGTTCAGATCCACCGTCTGCCCCTTGCACAATACTGTGACACACTGAGCTCCTGGGAACCTGGGCGGATAGCATTTACCAACACATGACTTCCTTATTCTTTTTTTAAGAGAAAACAACTTTTAGCAATGGGGTTACCACTGGGTAGGGCAGGCATGCCAGGGATACTGATGGGCCCCTTCTGGGGTGTGGTGACTGTGACCTCTAGGGGACCCCCGTGCGGTTTGCTGTGACACCCCACGCCCAGGGCGTATGGACCATCTCTGTCGTGATGCGCTCTGGCCCTCTGACGATTCTCCCATCCTTCCCCACCACAGGAGAGGGAAGAAAGAGGCCCGGACCCAAGTGTGACAGGACCTAAGTTGGTAACCACACGCATGCACGCGTGTGCACACAGATACACACACACATGCAGCCTGGGGTTTGTCCCACCTAGGTGTCCTAGGCCTGCCAGGGTCATGTCTTTCTGAGGCTCCTCTTCCCCCACCTGCCTGGTCCTCACGGAATCTTCCTCCACGAGTGAGGGTCGGCCCTGTGCTGGGCTCTGTGCTGGAGGCAGGAACACAGGCCGCCATGCTAGCTCCAGGCCACGGAGAAGGAGCCGGGGTCCCGCTTGCTCCCCTTTCCGACCCACCCATCCTTCTGGCTTGGTGACCCTGCCTCCCCTGCCTCCCCTGCCTGAAGGTGGCAGAATTCACATTCACCCTCCTTAGGGTGACCAGACGTCCCGCTTTTGGTGGGACAGTCCCGATTTTTAACAGTTTGTCCCGCGGCATTTTAAAAAAGTCCCGATTTTTGGAAAGAATGCACGACAAGCTAGGGAACGGCGGGAGATATACCCAATTTTTAATCAAGAACCCCCTCCCCCCGGGCAATGGCGTCCCACTTTACCAATGTTAACATCTGGTCACCTTAACCCTCCTGCCCCTGCTCTGCGGCCTGAATCAACCTTTTTTCTCCAATTCCAAACGGGGCCCATCAGTTTCCGGGCCCCGCCCCCTCTCCAGCCGCCTTCCCTCCTCTCCGAGGATGCATGGAGTCCTGGCCCGGGGCCGGCCAGGGGCACGGCCGTGGGCACAAGACAGACTTCTCTCAGCAGCTCCCAGAGCTCAGGGCCCGGGTGCTCGCTCCCGGACCTCTGCACACACCATGCTGTTCCCTCCGCCTGGCCTGTGCGGCCCGCGGGGCCTCTTCCCCCTTTGTGGTTGGTTTCAGGTTTTCCTCCATCCTGAGTCTCATGCTGGGTCACGTCTCTGATTTCACAGCAGCTGATTCTTCCTTCTCTCCACTGAACACACATCTACTGGGCTGGGACCTCCCAGGGGGAAGGTGGGTCCTGTATTTCACTCTTCAGGTCCCCCTGCCAGGCTGCCTCCGGGCCTGAGTCGGGCCCAGCGGTGACTCACGATCGATCGTTAGACTTCATGTGTGAAGCACAGATCCTGTGAGTCAGGCCTCGGGCCTCAGACGATGGAAAGGATGAAGAAATCCTTCCCCTCCGGGCCCAGGCCTGGTGGTTTCCAACCTGCCTTGTAGTTACTGTCCCTCTGCTTCTTAGGCCGATGGCCAATGCTTGGTCTTTCTAGTAAGCATTGCTGGTTTAGAAATATCATAGATGATTTAAAACTAGAAACGTTCCTTTGGAATCATTTCCCTTTTGGTTTTATAGATGCACGTTACAGGGCCCAGATGGGAAACGGACCTGCCGCAGGCCGGATGGGACTCGGGTCCCCTCCCAGGTTTTGTGTTCAATGACCAGGAACCCACGCGTCCTGGGTGGCAGACAGCCCGCTTCACTGGGCTCAGCCACCAGTCCACGGGGTCAGACCAGGCCTGGCACTGGCTGGGGAAGGGTCCTGTCCCACCTTGGACCCTGCTGCACCTTCACCCAACACCGCCAGCGTTAGGTTAACCCGGAGGATTTATTAACCAGGAATGGCTCCTCCCACCTCCTTCCCGCCGGCCTCCCTGCTGCCCACGCCGGGCCAAGTCCCAGGGCTTCCAGGAAGCGGTGTGTGTGTGTGTGTGTGTGTGTGTGTGTGTGTGCACGCCTGGCCTCAGTCCATGTGTGTGTGTGTGGAAGTGGTGTGTGTGTGTGTGTGTGGAAGCGGTGTATGTGTGTGTGTGTGCACGCCTGGCCTCAGTCCATGTGTGTGTGTGTGGAAGCGGTGTGTGTGTGTGCACACCTGGCCTCGGTCCCTGTGTGTGTGTGTGTGTGTGTAAGCAGTGTGTGTGTGTGTGTGTGCACACCTGGCCTCGGTCCCTGTGTGTGTGTGTGCACGCCTGGCCTCGGCCCCTGTGTGTGTGTGTGTGTGTGTGTGTGTGCACGCCTGGCCTC